>VWZE01013803.1:181769-195864 GCA_013396675.1 Eubucco bourcierii | reverse complement strand
GGTTGGACTGGATGATCTCAAAGGTCTTTTCCAACCTCTTTGATTCTGTGATTCTGTGATCTTTAAAGGTCCCTTCAGCTGAACTGTTCTGTGATTCTATGGTCCCAGTTCCACACAGCCCTTCACAAATGACTGTGAGCACTGTCATGCTGCACCTGTGTCACCAACGAATTAGGCAACAAACAATTAGCAGTACATTAGCATAGAATCACAGAATGGGCTGGGTTGGAAGGGACCTCCAAAGCTCATCCAGTCCAACCCCCTGCCAGAGCAGGATCTCCTATACCAGGTCACACAGGGACACATTCAGGCAGGGTTTGAATATCTCCAGAGTGGGAGACTCCACAACTCCCCTGGGCAGCCTCTGCCAGGGCTCTGTCACCCTCACAGGGAAAAAATTCCTCCTCGTGTTTTCATGGAGCTTCCTATGCCTCAGCTTCCACCATTGCCCCTTGTCCTGGCACTGGGCATCACCCAGCAGAGCCTGGCTCCAGCCTGCTGGCACTCACCCTGCACATCTTTACCAACATGAATGAGGTCACCTCTCAGGCTCCTCCTCTCCCAGCAGCACAGCTCCAGCTCCCTCAGGCTCTCCTCCTAAGGAATACCTTCCACTGCCTTCAGCATCTTTGTGGCTCTGTGCTGGACTCTCTCAAGCAGTTCCCTGAGGTCCTTCTTGAACTGAGGGGCCCAGAACTGGACACAATATTCCAGATGTGGCCTCCCCAGGGTACAGCAGAGGAGGAGGAGAACCTCTCTCAACCTACTAACCTCATATTTTCTCTAACTGCCTTGTGTAAGACTCACTGGATATAGTTGTGCAGTGAGCAGGTCACTTTGACCCAGTAGTACTAGAAACAGAATGAGTAATGGCAAATTAGATCTGCTTTTGGACACAGGACAGGGAACCATTTTCATTTGGTTATGTGCTAGTACAAATAGTTACAGGCATTAAGATCACAGATGTCACAGAACTGTCAGGGCTGGAAGAGACCTCAAGGATCAGCCAGTTCCAACCCTCTTTGGTGGGCAGGGACACCTCGCACCACATCAGGTTGCCCACAGCCACATCCAGCCTGGCCTTAAACACCTCCAGGGGGTGAGGCTTCCATCACCTCCCTGGGTAACCTGTGCCAGTGTCTCACCACTCTCATGCTGAAGAAATTCTTCCTAACATCCAATCTCCATCCATACACTTCTAGCTTGAATCCATCCCCTGAACCCTATCACTACTCAGCACCCTGAAAAGTCCCTCCCAGCTCTCTTGCAGCCCACTTCAGATCCTGGAGGGCCACAAGAAGGTCTCCTGGGAACTTTCTCATCTCCAGACTGCACAGCCCCAACTCTCTCAGCCTGTCCCCACAGCAGAGCAGCTCCAGCCCTCTGATCATCATTGTGGCCCTTCTCTGGACACCTTCCAGCACCTCCAGACCTTTCCTGTCCCAGGGGCTCCAGCACTGGGCACAGTGCTCCAGGTGGGCTCTCAGCAGAGTGCAGGAGATGCATGTGTCTGCCAGAGTGTGGGCAGTTTGCAAAAGCAGTAGAGCTGAGATGCAAAGCAGCCAAACCCCACTGCTGCCTTCTCCCTAAGGAAAGCCCCCAGAAGCCCCTGTGGTGTTGAAACCATCCTGCTGCAAGGCTGCCTGCTGCTCACTGCAGCAGTGTCTGACAGCCCTGCAGGAGCAGCACTGAGCAGGTACACAAAGAATTGTAGGTCACAACCACCTTCAACCATTTTATTCCTGTCCAGTTCAGACTGTCAGACATCTGTGTATGCTTTCGAGCTCTACTGCTCACAAAGAGGATTTCTGTTTCCAACTTCAGGAAGCAGGGCCTAGGGCTTTGCCCAGGGGGAGGTGGGGTGGTGGTAGTGGAAATGCAGCATTGTTGAAGGACCAGGCTGTAAATGTGGAGGGAAAAAAGCCTCAACAGCCTAGCCTGAGTAAAGCTTGTGGGTGGTTTTATGGGTTCTGTGAAAACAGGACCTAGGGGATGGGCAGCAAAAGGGCCACACTTAAACATACTCTCTGGAAAAATGCCACCTTGCTAGGAGGTGAGCTGTGGCAGTTTGAGATGAAAAGCAGCTGGAACACATTCAGGTCTCGATGCTATTGCCCTGATTAAGCTTTTTCTTTTCAGTACCATGAGGGGGATGAAGGAAGATAGATGTGGTACTAGAATCACAGGGTTAGAAGGGACCACAAGGATCGTCCAGTGCCACCCCTCCGCCATGGACAGGGACACCTCACACCATATCAGGCTGCTCAGAGCCACGTCCAGGGACGAGGCTTCCATCACATCCCTGGCCAACCTGTGCCAGTGTCTCACCAACCTCATGCTGAAGAACTTCTTCCTAACATCCAATCTCAATCTGCCCTCTTCTAGCTTGGATCCATTCCCCCCAAGTCCTATCGCTACCTGACATCCTAATAAGTCCCTCCCCAGCTTTATTGTAGCCCCCTTCAGATCCTGGAATGCCACAAGAAGGTCTCCTGGGAGCCTTCTCCTCTCCAGACTGAGTAGCCCCAACACTCTCAGCCTGTCCCCACAGCAGAGCAGCTCCAGCCCTCTGCTCATCCTCGTGACCCTGCTCTGGACTCCTTCACGCACCTCCAGACCTTTCCTGTCCCAGGGGCTCCAGAGTGGCACAGAGGGTAAGAATCACCTCTCTTGGCCTGCTGGCCACACTTGCCTGGGTCTGATTTTCATCCTGCTGGAATTAAAATGTGTGTGGGATTAAACATTGTGATCTGAAAGTCCCAATGCTCCCCAAAACAACCTCCCCAGGTTACTTTTTGGTTCTGAAGGGAGGAGCTTCAGCTTGGTCTGGTGTGTAGATGAGTTGGACATATTGAAGGCCGTGGGCTGCTGCCAGTGAGGAGCTAGAAGTCCTGGTGAGCAAGGAGAGGTTTCTGCAGGGAAATAAGAGACTAAGCATTTGATTTAGTCTTGGATGTGGATTGTGTTATCACACCTCAATAAATAACATCATGGTACTTGTGCTTCTAGACCATCAGCTCTTGCCTGATCCTCATTTTCTGCCTTCACCACTATCTCATGGTGGTACTTGTGCTTCTAGACCACCAGCTCTTCCCTGATCCTCATTTCCTACCACTCTCTCTCCCCCAGAAGTACAAGTGCCAACACCCAACTCCCCTTGCCCACTCGTGTGACCTGGTGAAGGTGTTTGTGTTTTGCTGCTTTTGCTTCCATGAGCATCACCCGGTGCCTCGGCAGCTCTACCCAGTGGTCAGGCTTCTGAAATCAGAAATGGGACCAAAAACTGAGCTGGGAAGGTAAAAATAGACTTGGGGGAGCTGCTCTTCTGGGGAACATGGCTGGCTGTGTGAGGTGAAGCAGAGCAGGGGTGCAGTCCCCTCATGGGGCAGGTCCAGAGGAGGCCATGAAAATGCTCAGGGGTTGGAGTAGCTCTGCTGTGAGGACAGGCTGAGGGAGCTGGGGTTGTTCAGCCCAGAGAAGAGAAGGTTCCAGGGACACCTAATAGTGACCTGCCAATACCTGAAGGGGCTACAAGAAGGGTGCAGAGAGACTGTTTGCAAAGGCCTGCAGGGACAGGACGAGGGCAATGGCTTCAGACTAGAGCAGAGCAGGTCTAGATTGGATGTAAGGATCAGATTCTTTGCTATGAGGGTGGCTGAGCACTGCAGGAGGTTGCCCATGGAGGTGGTTGGAGCCCATCTCTGGAGATCTTCATGGTGAGGCTGGACAGGGCTGTGGGCAACCTGATGTAGTTGAGGATGTCCCCGCTAAGTGCAGAGGGGTTTGGACTGGATGAGCTTTGGAGGTCCCTTCCCAGCCAGAGCATTCTGTGATTCTGTGATGCTATGATCCAGGCATAGGCAGGAGTCAAATGGGAATCTTTGCTTGGAAGAATTTAAAACCTCCTGCACACAACCTGGCTGCTTGAAGTTGTTTTTAGAGGGTTGTGTTTCATGGGTTTGGGCTTTGCAGAGCATCTGCTGTTTGTTTGGCTTGCAGGTGTGCTAGCAGAAGCTCTGTGTTTCCCCACCGGGCTGAGGTTCCCACACAGGGCCCTTTGTGATCCCACCAGCAACTGCTAACAACCTCTGAAATGCAGCCAGAGCAGGCTGGCTTCTATTTATAGCTGAGGCTTGATGCCAGGGCATGGCTCAGCACCTGGCAGCACTGGGCTGCTGCTGCTTGTGCAGGGCTACTTCCAGGCACGGCTCTGGTGTGGTGTCCATGGCGTTGGGTCCTGCTCTCAGAGCTGGGGCAGCGCAACCCGAGAGGCTGTGGCTCCGAGAGGGCAAATTTATGGTTCAACAAAGTTCGCTTCAGAGCTGGGCTATGGCCTCGGGGCCAGGCAGCTCAAGTTCTTCCCGCAGGGCCCTGCCAGAAACGCTGCGGAATGCGTCTGGCGCTAGAGAGCACCGCAGGGGCGTTTTGCCTTGAGCGCCCCATCTGGAGGTGATTGTAAGGCAGGAGGGTTCCGTGGGTTCTGTGGTGGCTCTGGTGTGGCCCACAGTGGGAGGGAAGTGATCTGTTTTCCATGATCTGCATGGTCACCATCATAGCACCTAGCAGCTTGCTGCCTGAATGCAGGCTCAGATTTAGCATTCAGTCATGGAATGGCTTGGGCTGGAAGGGACCTGCGAAGGTCACCTAGTCCAAACCCCCTGCAATAAGGCCGGGAGGGGGCAGGCATATCCTCCACTGGCTACTCAGAGCCCTGTGGAGCCTAACCTTGAGTGTCTCCAAACCAGCTGCACTCAGGCTACCGTGGAGGCTGTCTCACACTTGTAGATACCTGAACAATAGTTAGCATTCTATGCTGGGAAGTGAAGCAACCAAGCAGGAGGTAGGATGAAAGGAAATGGCCTCAAGTTGCACCAGGGGACCTTGGATGTTAGAAGAAACTTCGCTGAAGCAGCTGTCAAACACAGGAACAAGCTGCCCAGAGAGGTGGCTGAAGTCTCCACCTTACAGGTGGCACTTTGTGGCATGCTGGCATTGGGTCGGTGGTTGGGCTTGATGTGAGTCTGGGACCCTGCCCATGGTCCCCTCCAGGGCAGCACAGGTCCCCTGGCCAAAGCAAGAACTGTCTTTGGGACATCAATTACGTTGCAGTTAGTACAGTTAAGGGAGGAGTGGCTGCCACACACAGGAGGCTGTCCTGCCAGCCAGACCTGGCCAGGCTGCAGAGCTGGGGAGGGAGAAATGGAATGAAACACAGCAAGGGCAAGGGCAGAGTCTTGCACCTAGGAAAGAACAGCCCCATGGACCAGGATAGTTTGGGGACTGACCTGCTGGAGAGCAGTGAAGGGGAAAGGGACCTGGGGGTCAGAATGGATAGAAGGATGCCCATGAGCCAGCAGTGTGCTCTGGTGGCCAAGAAGGCAAATGGCATCTGGGTGGTTAGAAGAGCTGTGGTGAGTAGGTCAAGAAAGGTTCTTCTGCCTCTCTACGCTGCCCTGGGGAGGCCACATCTGGAATACTGTGTCCAGTCCCGGGCCCCCCATTTCAGGAGAAACAGAGACCTGCTGGAGAGAGTCCAGTGGAGAGCCATGAGGATGAGTGGGGGACTTGAGCATCTCCCTGTGGAGAGAACCTGAGAGCCCTGGGGTCATTTAGTCTGGAGAGGGGAAGGCTGAGAGGGGATCTGAGTAGTGTCTGTCTCAAGCTGTGCCAGGGGAAGTTTAGGCTGGAGGTGAGGAGAAAGTTCTTGCCTGAGAGAGTCATTGACTGCTGGAATGGGCTGCCCAGGGAGGTGGTGGAGTCATCGTCCCTGGAGGTGTTCAAGGCGGGTTTGGACGTGGCACCTGGTGCCATGGTCTAGTCTTGAGGTCTGTGGTAACGAATTGGACTTGATGAGCTTTGAGGTCTCTTCCAACCCTGGTGATACTGTGATACTGTGAATAGCTGAGGGGTGGGGGTCAAGTGGAGGGGGCCAAGCTCTTCTGGATGGTGCACGCAATAAGCCAAGGAGCAATGGACACAAACTGGAACAGAAAAAGTTTTAGTTCAGTATGAGGAGAAACTTCTTTAGAGTGAAGGTGCTGGAGCCCTGTAGCAGGCTGCCCAGAGAGGTTGTGGAGTCTCCTGCTGTGGAGACTTTCAGAGCCCACCTGGATGCCTTCCTGTGTGGACTGCCCTGAGTGATGCTGCCTTGGCAGGGGGTTGGACTGGATGATCTCTGGAGGTGCCTTCCAGCCTCTCACATTCTGTGATTCTTTGATTTCTTGCTTGCAAATACATTCCTGATGCTTTTGCCTTATTTTTTGGATGCTTTTAGTGATAAACCTGCACGACTGAGCGATTTGAGGGTGTTTAATCTGGAGAGGAGAACACTAAGAGAAGGCTGAGAGGGGATCTGAGCAATGTCTATCAATAGCTGAGGGCTGGGGGAAGGAAGGAAGGGACAGGGACAACCTCTGCTCACTTGTGCCCTGGCACAGGACAAGGGTCAAGGGATAGGAACTGCAGCACAGCAAGTTCCACCTCACCATGAGCAACAACTTCTTGACTGTGAGGGTCCCAGAGCTCTGGCACAGGCTGCTCAGAGAGGTTGTGGAGTCTCCTTCTCTAGAGCCTTTCCAGCCCTGTCTGGATGTGTTCCTGTGTGACCTGTGCTGGATTGTCTGGTGCTGGTCTGGCAGGGTTTGGGCTGGAAGCACTCCAGAGGTCCCTTCCAGCCCCTAAACTCCTGTGGTCCTGTGAAGTGAGCTAATATTGATATGCAAAGATGCATTCTAAGAGACACACAGACCCCTAAGGCACAGGATAGTTAATAAGGAGCTGCCCAGTAGAAACAGTCCCCAAAATTAAGAGTCTGACAGACAGAATTGAAAGAACCTTTTCTCCTTCCTCACTACTTCCAAGTCATCCATGGAGAAGCCTGAAAGTTTATTAAAGTTAATAGTTCTTTGTGTTTTGTCTACCTGAGAGAGGGGAAACAAGACCCTGGTTAGAGCAGGAAATGTACAATAAATCCCATTTTTATGACTCTCAAAGTCAATGGTTTTATGGTTTTTAGTGAGAGCTGCAGGAGAAGCAATTTAGGGTTTTCTTTTAGGTGAGCCCCTGACTTGTTTTGGGGTTGTGGCTTTGTGTTTGTTTTCATAAGGCAGTGTGCATCAGCACATTACGTTGCACAGAACCCTCAGGCTGCCATCGGAGGGCTCAGGGAAGCAAAGGAGTAATAAACTGCACCAGTAGAGGTTGGGAGGGGATCTGCTGGAGAGCAGCTCCACGGAGAGGACCTGGCAGTGCTGGTGGGCAGCAAGTTCTGCAAGGGAGAGCAATGTGCCCTGGTGCCCAAGAGAGCAAATGGCATCCTGGGGGTCATCAAGAAAAGCGTGGACAGCAGATCCAGGGAGTTTCTTCTCCCCTTCTGCTCTGCCCTACTGAGACCACACCTGGAATACTGTGTCCAGTTTTGGACTCCCCGGTTCAGGAGAGACAGAGACCTGCTGGAGGGTGTCCAGTGGAGAGCCACGAGGATGAGTGGGGGACTTGAGCATCTCCCTGTAGAGACAGCCTGAGAGCCCTGGGGCTGTTTAGTCTGGAGAAGAGAAGGCTGAGAGGGGATCTGAGCAGTGTCTGTCAATAGCTGAGGGGTGGAGGTCAAGTGGAGGGGGCCAAGCTCTTTTGGGTGGTGCACAGCAATGAGACAAGGAGCAACGAATACAAACCGGAACAGAGAAGGTTTCAGCTCAGCATGAGAAGGAACTTCTTTAGAGTGAGGGTGCTGGAGCTCTGGAGCAGGCTGCCCAGAGAGGTTGTGGAGTCTCCTTCTGTGGAGACTTTCAGAGCCCACCTGGATGCCTTCCTGTGTGGATTACCCTGGGTGATGCTGCCTTGGCAGGGATTGGACTGGATGATCTCTGGAGGTGCCTTCCAGCCTCTCGCATTCTGTGATTCATTATCAGTCTATCAGACCAGGAGACCTTTCCTGATCTTTTCCTTTCTGAGTGTCACCTCTGCCTTTGTTCACTGTAGATGTGTGCTCAGCCCTGAACAGGCAGTGATGGGTTATGGAGCTCCACACACCCACAGTATCCCCTTCACAGCATTCACCTCAGACCTGTACGTACAGATTTGTTGGTCTGCTGAACTCTGCTCCAAGGCAGAGTAGGTGCTGGGTGGTTACAGCTCTTGCCCTCACTGTGCCATCTCTTAGCCTAAGAACCTCTCCTTGCATCCTAGAGGTAGGTGTTGGGATGTACAAATGTGGATGTTAGGTATATCTAAACGGTGACCACAGCAGCTGAAGGTGGAAAAAGACTTCAAAT
Source organism: Eubucco bourcierii (assembly GCA_013396675.1). Classification (NCBI taxonomy): domain Eukaryota; kingdom Metazoa; phylum Chordata; class Aves; order Piciformes; family Ramphastidae; genus Eubucco; species Eubucco bourcierii. The sequence continues at coordinate 187,591 of VWZE01013803.1, read as the reverse complement.
TTAATTTTTAATAACGTAAGACTTCTATTCCATAATGTAGTTCTTGCAGCCTAAACTGAAAATGCAAACCTTTCTGTACTCAAAGCCACAAAGTATTGCTGCTCTGCAGTTCACAGAATCACAGAGCTGTCAGGGCTGGAAGGGACCTCAAGGATCAGCTAGATCCTACCCCCTTGCCATGGGCAGGGACACCTCACACCACATCAGCTTGCCCAGAGCCACATCCAGCCTGGCCTTAAACACCTCCAGGGATGAGGCTTCCACCACCTCCATGGGCAACCTGTGCCAGTGTCTCACCACCCTCATGGGGAAGAACTTCTTCCTCACATCCAGTTTCAATCTGCCCTCCTCTAGCTTGGATCCATTACCCCCAGTCCTGTCACTACCCAACACCCTGGAAGGTCCCTCCCCAGCTTTCTTGCAGCCCACTTCAGATCCTGGAGGGCCACAAGAAGGTCTCCTGGGAGCCTTCTTTTCTCCAGACTGAGCAGCCCCAACTCTCTCAGCTTGTCCCCACAGCAGAGCAGCTCCAGCCCACTGCTCATTCTCATGCCCCTGCTCTGGACACCTTCCAGCACCTCTAGACCTTTCCTGTCCCAGGGGCTCCTTCACTGGGCACAGTGCTCCAGGTGGGGTCTGTGCAGAGGGGCAGAATCCCCTCCCTGGCCCTGCTGCCCACACTGCTCTGGATGCAGTTCTGATAGCTGAGGTGGACATCAGAGCATCTCAACTGAGCCAACTCTTGCTTCTGAAGCCTGTTGCTGCTTGTCTGACTCCACAGTAGAAAAACAAGCAGAGGGGAGGGGGAAGTAGGCACTGTGTAAGGAAAAAAGAAAAGCCCATCCCAGAAGGAGACAAATGCCAGCTATCTGCAGCAGCCCCACCCCGGCTGCCCTGCAGGGAAGAGTGCAGGAGCAATGCCCACAGTCCCTGCTGTTTTCTCTGCTGTGCCCAAACAGAGCCCCTTGGCCGTTATCCAGCCTTCTCCCGCTGGGACCCGTCCTGCTGGCACTGCCAGGCGGGGGAGCTGAGCTTTGCGTGGGCTGAGGGATGAGCAAGTGAGGGCAGTCTGGCCCCGGGTAGGGTCAGTGTGCTTCTTGTGGGGCATAACAGGACAGACCTTGTGTGCCATTTCCACGGGAGCCGCTCCAGGGCCAAGCCCTGGCCTTAGTCCTCAGCCCCAGCAGGGCCTAGGCAGTGCCTCTGTGTGGCGCTGTGGGTGCTGCTGTCGCTCTTTAGGTGCCTGAGTCTGCACCAGGAGAACCGGAGGCAGCCACTGCCGACCCCAGGCTGCTGCCTGGGCATGCGTTGTGAGGCACTGCCTGCCAGTCGTGCAGGACATGGAGCTGGCACAAGGCTAACACCATCATCTGATTAACCCCTTCTGGGGCTGAGCAAGATGAGGAATGCCATTACTGTGCCCACTCACCCCCAAGGCTGCACGCTGCCCTTGCCCATGCAGCTCTGTCCTGTGAGTGTGGCTAGCAGGTCGAGAGGAGTGATGCTTCCTCTTCACCCTGCTCTTCTGAGACCCCCTTTTGAATACTGTGGCCAGGTCTGGTGTCCCCACCATGAGAAGGTCGCTGAGCTCTTGGAGTGAGTCCAGAGGATGCCACAAGGATGATCCAAAGGCTGGAGCAGCTCTGCTCCACCTCATGGACAGGCTGAGGGAGCTGAGGGTGTTCAGCCTGGAGAAGAGAAGGCTCCAGGGACACCTTAGAGCTGCCTGCCAGTACATGAAAGGGTGCTTACAGGAGGGCTGCAAAGGGACTTTTCACAAGGGTGTCTAGAGACAGGACAAGGGAATGGTTTGAAGCTGAGGGAGAGGAAGTTTAGCCATTTTGTTTTGCCCTATATGTGTGCAGGGCAAAGCACAGTGACCACACTTTGGTAGTGTGAAACCTCAGCTCCTCATTGCCTCTCTTCCTCCCTCAACAGTGCTCTCAGGCGTGGAGACTGCCCAGAGTGCTGCAGTATAGCAGAGTAACTGCACAGGCAGTGGGATGTGGGTATTTGGGAAGAGTAACCATGCCTGGGGGCAGTGAGCAGACTGCTAAGTTCAGCCAGAGCTGAACTTCTGCCACCAGGTGTAAGCTTTTTTTTTACCAGAAGTGCTGGGGGGTGGTTAACAGCCTCCCCTGGGCAGCAGCAGCAGCGCAGGGAGCTTGCCAGCAGAGCAGGACAGTGGGCAATGGTCTGTTAACTACATGCAGAGGGGCAGTGCTGCGTGATCAGGGAGTGAGGTGGATGTGAACTGGTTGAAGAAAATAAGTCAGAGAGTTGAAGTCAATGGGATGGAGTCAAATTGGAGGCCCCTGTCTAGTGGAGGCGCACAGGGGTCAGTACTGGTACCACTTCTGTTCAACAGAGTCATCAATGACCTGGGTGAGGGCACAGAGGGCACAGTCAGCAAGTTTGCTGATGGCACCAAACTGGGTGGAGTGGCTGCAACACACAGGAGGCTGTCCTGCCAGCCAGACCTGGCCAGGCTGCAGAGCTGGGCAGAGAGAAATGGAATGAAACACAAGACAGCAAGGGTAGAGTCTTGCACCTGGGAAAGAACAGCCCCATGGACCAGGATAGGTTGGGGACTGATCTGCTGGAGAGCAGTGAAGGAGAAAGGGACCTGGGGGTCCGAGTGGATGGAAGGATGCCCATGAGCCAGCAGTGTGCTCTGGTGGCCAAGCAGGCAAATGGCATCTAGGGTGGATCAGAAGGGCTGTGGTGAGTAGGTCAAGAGAGGTTCTCCTGCCCCTCTACTCTGCCCTGCTGAGGNTCATTCATGTTGGTAAAGATGTGCAGGGTGAGTGCCAGGAGGCTGGAGCCAGGCTCTGCTGGGTGATGCCCAGTGCCAGGACAAGGGGCAATGGCGGAAGTTGAACTGGATGATCTTTCAAGGTCCCTTCCAGCCCCTAACATTCTGTGGTTCCCTGTGATTCCATAAAGACATAAAGCCAGATCTTGTGGGACTGTTTCAGTGCTGGGGGTCTGTGAGAGTGTCAGTGTTTGTGTCAGTGCTGGGGGGTCTGTGAGAGTGTCAGTGTTTGTGTCAGTGCTGGGGGGTCTGTGAGAGTGTCAGTGTTTGCACTCACAAAGGATGTGCAGTGATTTTACTGTTGAAGGAAGAAGTGCCAGGTCATCTCGTGTGGATTGTATCTTGGGGGGTAAAAAAATTAAGTAGCAGCCTTATAGCATGCAAAGGAGCATTTAACATATTGATGCTTGTTCCTATGTAGAGTATAGGAAATGGTCTTTAAAAACACACAGCTGTTGTGTCTGTTCCAAACCATATTGGAGGTGATCTGAATAACGATTCACAGACAGCAAAAATACAGAAAAGAAAGTTTCACGTCAAAGACTAAAAACACCACAGCATCACAGAATGTGAGAGGCTGGAAGGCACCTCCAGAGGTTGGACCTCCTGTCCAACCTTCCTGCCCAAAGCAGCATCACCCAGGGTAGTCCACACAGGAAGGCATTCAGGTGGGCTCTGAAAGTCTCCACAGCAGGAGACTCCACAACCTCTCTGGGCAGCCTGCTCCAAGGCTCCAGCACCCTCACTGTACAGAAGTTTCTCCTCATGCTGAGCTGAAACCTTCTCTGTTCCAGTTTGTGTCCATTGCTCCTTGGCTCATTGATGTACACCACCCAAAAGAGCTTGGCCCCCTCCACTTGACCTCCACCCCTCAGCTATTGACAGACACTGCTCAGATCCCCTCTCAGCCTTGTTCCTCTCCAGACTAAACGACCCCAGGGCTCTCAGGCTGTCTCTATAGGGAGATGCTCAAGTCCCCCACTCATCCTTGTTGCTCTGCACTGGACTTCCTCTAGCTGATCTCTGTCTCTCTTGAGTTGGTGAACCGAAAACTGAATGCAGCATTCCAGATGTGGTCTCCCCCGGGCAGAGCAGGGGGGGAGAAGAACCTCCCTCAGCTAGAGTTCACTCATGTTGCTGGTTCTTCTGCAGCTCTCCAGCCCATCTCCCTCTGCTCAGACACCCTGTGCTGCACCACTCCCACACCCACCACCCTTGGCAGGTAAGCAAGTTGGGTTCCCAACCAGCTGGGCAAGGTTGTTTTTTGGGTTTTTTTTTATTGCACCACACACTTTCAAAACATTTGTTTTACACTATGGTAGGAAATTCAAGCCTCAGACTGTGATGCCTAAATCTGAGGAGCTGAGTGAGGCAAACCAGATCTCTTTTTAATTACCCCTGCAGACAAACAATGTCCCCTTTGACAATTTCGCAAGTCCAGATGCAAGCCGAGGACCATGGGCAGCCTGACTGATGGCCCTCGAGACTGCTGCACACACACACATGTGCACATCTGTGGATGTTTCTACTAATTTCTGAGGCCCAAAGTTTCTTCTGGGAATGGAGAGAACAGTTCAGGCCTTCACATCAGTCTCTGCCTGCAGAGGTGGACAAATAAATGATCAAATCCTTGTGCTTAAGGATTACAACTCCCTGTTTGTTTGACAAGTGCCTTCACTGGAGCCAGCTGGACTTCTGCAGCTGGGTGAGAGGGGGCAAAGTTTCACTTGCAGTGAGAAAACGTAAAAAATGAAAAAAATTTAAAAAGGCCTTTCTGTGCCTCTGCATTTCTGAGCCTGCCTCCACAGATGCTTTCACAACCTGTCCATGTCTTCGGTCTGGTTTCTGAGCACTGGCTTCTGGTAGGTGTGTTTCTGCCCAGGTCTGAGGTAAAGGCAGAGTCTAAGGCAGCAAAGGTGTTGGTAGTGCAGTAAAACTAAACCTGATGCAGCTGCTGATACCTTTGTAACTGGGAAGAGCTGACCCAGTTAATAACTGTTAGCTTGCTTGTATTGAGGCTCTTTCTTTGAGATCAAGTGGGGATAGCTTTGTTGTGCCATTGCTCAGTGAGCTGCTTAAACATCACAGATCACAGAATGGTAAGAGTGGGAAGGGACTTTTGAAGATCCTGCTAAAATAGGGTCACCTCGAGTGAATCATGAGGAAGGAGGCTCCAGAACACTTCTGGGCAGCCTGTTCCTGTGCTCTGCCACCCTGAAAGTAAAGAACGTTTTTTGCTTATGTTTAGGTGGAACCTCCAGTTTGTACCCAGTTCCAGTTTGTACCCATTGCCTCTTGCCTGGACACCACTGAGAAGACTCTGGCTCCATCCTGCGTTGTGCCAGGGTAGGTTTAGAGTGGATATTAGGATCTGTGTGATCTAGTATAGGTGATCCTGCTCTGGCGCGGGGGGGGTTGGACAGGACGATCTTTAGAGGTCCCTTTCAGCTCCTAACCTTCTGTGATTCTGTGAAAAATTCCTTTATGGAAAGAGTGCTCAGGCCTTGGAACAGGTCTCCCAGGGAGGTGGTGGATTCGCTGCCCCTTGAAACGCTCACGAAGCGCACAGACGTGGCGCCTCGGGACACGCGTTCATGGCCGTGATGCTGATGGGCTGACGGCTGGATCCGATGGCAGCAGAGGTCTTTTCCAACCGGTAACTTCTCTGACGCTTATGCCCCTTCCCTCCGCGCTCCTCTCGGCACACAAAGCGGCGTTTCTCGAGCGGTGCACTTGTGCCTGCGCTACGAGCAGCGATTTCTCCGGGCCAGTCTCTTCCCGAGGCAGCCGCTCGGGCGCGAAGGCTTCTTTCTTTGCGATTCTTTACCTCGGCAAGGGAAGCTCTGCTGGTCCCGCGGGGCTCTTCTTTGTTCGGGGCCAAGTCCCGGGGCGGAGCAGGGCACCGCGGCCCCGCCGGTCGGAGGGGGCGGGCCCACGGAGGGGCGCGGCCCAGCCCGTCCCGTCCCGCCCGAGGCGCGGAGGGGCCGGTCAGCGGGCGGGGTCCCCG
>VWZE01013803.1:159299-181712 GCA_013396675.1 Eubucco bourcierii | reverse complement strand
GACCAAGATGCCGAACCACCTGCACCACAGCACGCAGGCCAACGCCGTGCTGGCCATGGAGCAGTTCGAGGGGCTCCTGGGCACCAACTGCAGCCCTGATCTCCTCTTCTTCCTCTGCGCCATGTACGCGCCCATCTGCACCATCGACTTTCAGCATGAGCCCATCAAGCCCTGCAAGTCCGTCTGCGAGCGCGCCCGTGCCGGCTGCGAGCCCGTCCTCATCCGCTACCGCCACGCCTGGCCCGACAGCCTGGCCTGCGATGAGCTGCCGCTTTACGACCGCGGCGTCTGCATCTCCCCCGAGGCCATCGTCACTGCCGAGGGCGCCGGTGAGTGCCCGGGGACCAGACGGGACGGGGCCGCGCCGCCCCGGCGGCCGGACAATGGGCAGCGGTCAGCGGAGTCCGCCCCGGGGAGCCCTGCCGAACCTCCCGGAGCTTCTCTCTGAGCCTCTTTTCTAACCCTCCACTTTTTCCCCATTAATTTTTTTCCGCCTTTCTCAGTCGCCTCTCTGCTGGCAAAGTTTGGCTGCGGGCATGTGTGACAAATGACAGCCCCGTCGCGCTTCGGCGACCGCTCGGCATCCCCCTCGCAGCTCGCCGGGGACGTGTCGGTACCCTCGCGGCGTTCCCTAGGGCCGGCTGCCCGCTGCGAAGGCAGAGCCACCCCTGGGAACGCTACCGGTCGCCGTCCCCCGGTCCCTCGCTTCAAGGTGGATAATGAAGCTGGTGAAGGGTCTGGAGAACAGATCTTTGAGGAGTGGCAGAGGAACTGGGGTTAGTCAGGCTGGAGAAGAAGAGGGAGACCTGAAGGGAGGGAGATTGTGGCCCGGTCGGATCAGTTTCTTCTCCCGACTAACTCGCAACTTAACAAGAGGAAACAGCTTCAAGTTGCTCCAGGGGGAAGGTTTAGTTTGATTAGTTTGAAAATTTTTTTTCTCCAAAAAATGTTGTCAAGTCCTGGAACAGGCTGCACCATCCCTGGAGGTCTTTAAAAGCCCTGCTGAGGCCCGTGGTTCAGTAATGACCTGGCAGTGCTGGGTTAATGGTTGCAGTGGATGATTTTAAAGGTCTTTTCCATCCCAAACAGTTCTGTGATTCCAGGCATCCCTGAGCAAGCTGAAGGCAGCCTCCAGCACAACTCTCATGGTTGTGAGACCTGACCTCCCTGGGCATCAGAGGGGCTGTTGGAGCCCCTCAGCTCTCTTGCCGAATGCTGTTTCACTGACTTTGCTCACTGTAGTCCCATGGGACAGCTGGCACTGGGTATCCAGCTGCTGTCTGGGGGTCCTAGGGAGGCAGGGGCAAGGCAGAGGCAGCTCCATGTGGTCAGCTGAAGCAATCTGACCCTCTCAGGCCACTCCAGTGCTGCAAACTTATTATTACTCAGGGACTTTTTATTACTTTTATTTTTTTATTACTTCTCCAACCTTGCTCCCTGCTCTGTTAGGGGTGGGCTTCTGTTGTGACAGGGAGGGGATCATCCCCTCATGCTCAGTACTGCTGAGGCTACACCTCGAGTGTTGTGTTCAGTTCTAGGCCCCTCACTGCAAGAGGGACATTGAGAGGCTGCAGCCTGTCCAGAGCAGGGGAGCAAGGCTGGAGAAGGGCCTTGGGTGGCAAGGGACAGGAACAGAGGAAATGGTTCCAAGCTAAAGCAGGAGAGGTTCAGGCTGGATGCTAGGAAGTATTTCTTCCCAGAGAGAGTTCTCAGCCATGGAATAGTCTGCCCAGGGCAGTGCTGCAGTCATCTTCCATGGAGGTGTTTGAGCAGCCTGTGGAGCTGGCGCTTAGGGACATGGTTCAGTGCAGACCCTGCAGTGCCAGGTGGATGAGCTTGGAGGTCTCTTCCAACTGGAGGTTTTCTGTGATCCTGTGGCTGCCTTTGGACTGCAGGAGTTCTGAGAGCACAGCTCCAACGTGGTAAGCTGAGCACCACAGAAAAGCCAAACTGAAAGAGCTTTTGAATAGGAAATCAAAGCAAGCCAGTGGGTGGCTATCGCGACTGAGCTCTGACCTTTGTGAAGTGACCTGAGTTCCTGCCTTGCTTGAAGAGAGCATTTGCTGCTGGTGGAACCAAGCTATGTGTCCTAGCTGCACAGTTGCACTGTCAGTGAGGCTGCCAGATCTCTCCACCACAGGGCTGGGACAGCAGAGCTGGAGGGGTCAGAGGCCGAGGCAGAGCAGCTCCCACACACCCTGCGGGTTGGTGGTGCTGCCCTCCGTCTCTTTTGGTGCTCACAGCTGCAACAGCAGGTTGTAGCATCTGCTGACAGGCAGCAGATCTCGCCTCTCCATCCTCCCCGAGCAGTGTCCTGTAAATACAAGGTGGTTTTTTTTCCACGCTATCCTCAGCACAGTGTTTGACTGTGTTTCAGTCCCGTTACCAAATGCTTATGTATCCCCCTGCCAGCAATGCCAAACACTGTAATTCCTGTTTTTCTCTCCTGATGAAATCTCCTGACTGTGCTCCCCAGCTCAGCCTTCCCAGGTAGGCTGCTCATCCCTATTTATTTGCTGGCCAGACTAACCCCTGCTTCTTCTCTGACTCCGCTGAGTTACCTGCTCCACCTCTTGAAATCTCAGCACAGTGCCCATATCCTGACATCTCCAGTTCACAGGGTCACAGGACGCTAGGGGTTGGAAGGAACCTCTGGATACCTTCCAGTCCAAGCCCCCTGCCACAGCAGCACCAGACAATCCAGCGCAGGTCACACAGGAACACATCCAGACAGGGCTGGAAAAGCTCCAGAGAAGGAGACTCCGCAGTCCCACTGAGCAGCCTGTGCCAGTGCTCTGGGACCCTTACAGTCAAGAAGCTCTTCCTTATGTTGAGGCGTTCCTATGATTGCTATCTAACCCCTCTAACTGCTCCCCTCTCACCTTCCCACCCTTCCTCCCCCCCTTGCCCCCAGCCAGTGAACCCAACCATCTGTTTTTGCCTACAGCTACCTGGCAGCTGCTGCAGCTGCCTGGGGTGGCAGTGCTACGGGGCTGGGCTGGGTGAGTGTGGTTTTCCAACAGCAAGCACCTTTCTCTGCAGCAGTGAGGTGCTCTCAAAGCTGCCTTAAAAATGGCTCCACGCTGAGGGAGGCTTGGCAGGTCTGCAGCCACTGGAAAGCAATTGCATTCAAATCTGGAGGGAGGAAGTTTGGCTAAAATTGCCCCCAGGTTACCTATTTCTGAGGACCTCAGCAGTACAATAACCTCTTTGAGGGATTCCAGGGCCGGATCCATGAAAACTCTCTTTCAGTGAATGAAAACCTGATGACATTCTCATTTCTGGGCTGCAAATTTTGAACTGATGCATTATGCACCAGGCTGAAAGAATCCTTCTTGAAGGAATAGAACTGCTCCTTTAGAAAGCAGGAGTGAAGCATTCCTGTTCTAGGAAGAGGTAAGGTGAACACTTCCAAATTGAATTTTCCAAATAAATGATTGCAGCCAAGTAGAAGACACAAATAACCAACTGCCTAGTGGGGACCATGTGGAGTACTTGCTCCTGTTTTATCTCTTAGGTGCTCTGCCCATTATGCTATCTGTAAACTACATTTACAAAGCAGGCAGAGAGATAAATCTGGGGTTTTTTTCTTCTTCTTTCATGGGCTTCTGTTGTGGAAGATTTTTTTTTTTTTTTAATTCCTCAGAAGTGAGATTTTGACAAATCTTTAATTTCTGTGCTGCCTGCAAACTAGCAGATTTCTACCACTTCCTTTCCTCTTGAGGCCTCTGTGTGAGTGCCGGTGAGGGTTAACGCATTCGTCTGGTTCCTTCCGTAAGGCAGCAGCCTGAAGGATGGTGTAGTCAGATGTTTGTTTGACCAGAGACAGGGCTCAGAAAGCCCAACTTCCTTTGCCAGTGTGAGACTTCATGGTCCAGCTGGGTGCAAGGGCTCTTCTGAGCCTCAGCACACACTGTTTCTGGGCTGAGTTGCCTGCAGGAGGCTGCAGCAGTCAGCGTTGTGCTGGGTCAGTCAGTATCTACCCTTCTGCAACTGGGAAGAGCTTCCTGGCTGCGGATGCTCATCACCATTAAAGGAGTTGGTCTTGACTCTTATTTTGGTGATGCCAAGCTGAATATCAGTCCAAGTTAACTTGACTTTATTCCTTTGAATGACATAGCAGTAAAAGACAAGATGTTCCTCTCCAGGATGTCATCTACCTGGACCTGAGTAAGGCATTTGACTCTGTGCCACATGACATCCTGGTCACCAAACTGGAAAAGCATGGACTTGATGGATGGACCACTTGCTGGATAAGGAATTGGCTGGATGGTCGAACCCAGAGAGTGGTGATCAACAGCACAATGTCCACCTGGAGACCAGTGACAAGTGGTGTCCCTCAGGGGTCAGTGCTGGGACCAGTGCTGTTTAACATCTTTGTCAGTGACATGGACAGAGGAATGGAGTGCACCCTCAGCAAGTTTGAAGATGACACCAAGCTGTGTGGCACAGTCGACTTGCTAGAGGGCAGGGATGCCATCCAGAGGGACCTGGACAGGCTGGAGAGGTGGGCCCAGGCCAACCTGATGAAATTCAATAAGGCTAAGTGTAAGGTCCTGCACCTGGGTAGGCACAATCCCAAGCACAAATACAGGCTGGGTGGTGAATGGCTGGAGAGCAGCCCTGAGGAAAAGGACCTTGGAGTCTGGGTTGATGAAAAGCTCAACATGAGCCTGCAGTGTGCACATGCAGCCCAGACAGCCAACCGAGTCCTAGGCTGCATCAAGAGAAGCGTGGCCAGCAGAGCAAGGGAGGTGATTCTGCCCCTTTACTCTGCTCTCGTCAGACCCCACCTGGAGTACTGTGTGCAGTTCTGGAACCCTCAGCACAGGAAGGACATGGAAGTGTTGGAGCGGGTCCAGAGGAGGGCCACAAAGATGATCAGAGGGCTGGAGCAGCTCTCCTATGAGGACAGGCTGAGAGAGTTGGGGCTCTTCAGCCTGGAGAAGAGAAGGCTTCAAGGGGACCTGATAGTAGCCTTCCAGTATCTGAAGGGGACCTACAGGAAGGCTGGGGAAGGATTATTTACAAGGTCCTGCAATGACAGGACAAGGGGCAATGGGCTTAAACTGGCAGAGGGGAGATCTAGACTGGATGTTAGGAGGAAGTTCTTTACAGTAAGGGTGGTGAGGCACTGGAACAGGTTGCCCAGGGAGGTTGTGGATGCTCCCTCCCTGGATGTGTTCAAGGCCAGATTGGATGAGGCCTTGAGTGCCCTGTACTAGTGGGAGGTGTCCCTGCCTATGGCAGGGGGTTGGAACTAGATGATCCTTGAGGTCCTTTCCAACCTTACCATTCTATGATTCTATGTCTTTCCCTTGCCTAGAGTACGCTGTGGCTGTTGCAGAGTGTGGAGAAACTCGTGTCAGTAAAATCTGTAGCAGATCCCTTTGGCTATGAGCCCTCCACAAGTCCCTTCTAGGACTTTTCCCCATGTGCAGCTCAGGTGGCAAAGAAGACTTAAAGGCTTGTTTTCTGCAGGAGTGAGAAAGGTATTTGTGTCATTCTCTTGATATTCTTAAGGGCTGGTGAAGTAGCTGCTGCTGCTGCATCATGAAGAAGGCTGGTAAGGGCAGTAGAAATGCCCTGCTTAGGGCTCAGGTAGAGAAAAAGCTCTGCAGGCTCCACAGGCTTGTGCTGGTCTCCAGAACCTGAGTGTGAGCTGCTGCTAGTTTGGAGGTCTGAGGTTCCTCAAGTTGCAGGTACCACCTTCAAATGCCTTCCTGTGGGAAGCCTTCTCTGTCTTTCGTTTTTCCATTGTCTTTGGGAAACAGTGGGGGCCCTTTACACCCCTGTGGGTGTTTTGGAGGGAGCTGTGGTACTGAATAGTTTGGCTTCTCTTGGAAGATCTGACAAATCACAGTCCAGGATGGAGGATGAAGAAGCCTCTGGATGACAATGCTCTCTGCAGCTACCTGAAAGGAGGTTGTAGCCAGGTGGGGTTGGGCTTTTCTGCCAGGCACCCAGCAACAGAAGGAGGGGACACAGTCTCAAGCTGTGCCAGGGGAGGTCTAGGCTGGATGTTAGGAGGAAGTCCTTGACAGAGAGAGTGATTNCTGGATGTTAGGAGGAAGTCCTTTACAGAGAGAGTGATTGGCATTGGAATGGGCTGCCCAGGGAGGTGGTGGAGTTGCTGTCCCTGGAGGTGTTCAAGCAAAGCCTGGATGGGTGCCTTGGTCTGGTTGATTGGCTAGGGCTGGGTGAGCTTGGAGGTCTCTTCCAACCTGGCTGATTCTGTGATTCTATGCACATGTTAGCATGCCAGATGTCTGATATGTGCCTTTTATCCTGCATCCCTGCCCTTTGCCTTTTGGGGATGAATGTGGCTGTGCACGCAGACACGGACACAAGCTGGGTCTCTGTGCAGGGCATCCCCATTCACATGCTCCATGAGCTTTGGTCTCCTCATGCTGAGTGTGTGCTGGCTACCCCACAGCTGCCAAACTGTCTCTTTGCTTTGTTCCATGTCCTGTCCAATCTTCTGCAGGCTGTGAAACAGCAAGAAGTACATGTAGACAAAACTTCTCATGAACCTGAAATTCAAATAGTGGGAGCTGTTCTTCGATTTGCACATAGTGTGTGAATGGAGCAAAACTAGAGGTGAGGAGATTCAGGATGGATGTTAGGAAGAAGTTCTTCCCTATGAGGGTGGTGAGACACTGGCACAGGTTGCCCAAGGAGGTGATGGAAGCCTCATCCGTGAAAGTGTTTAAGGCCAGGCTGGATGTGGCTGTGAGCAACCTGATCTAGTGTGAGGTGTCCCTGCCCATGGCAGGGGGGTTGGAGCTGGCTGATTCTTGAGGTCCCTTCCAACCCTCCCACTTCTGTGGTTCTCCATGTAGGCCCAAGGGGGGGATTCTGCCCCTCTGCACTGCTCTGCTGAAACCCCACCTGGAGCACTGTGCCCAATGCTGAAGCCCCTGGGACAGAAAAGGTCTGGAGGTGCTGGGAGGTGTCCAGAGCAGGGCCACGAGGATGAGCAGAGGACTGGAGCTGCTCTGCTGTGGGGACAGGCTGAGAGTGTTAGGGCTGTTCAGTCTGGAGAGGAGAAGGCTCCCAGGAGACCTTCTTGTGGCATTCCAGGATCTGAAGGGGGCTACAAGAAAGCTGGGGAGGAACATGTTATGGTGTCAGGTAGGGATAGGACTGGGAGGGATGAATCCAAGCTAGAGGAGGGGAGATTGAGACTGGATGTTAGGAAGAAGTTCTTCACTATGAGGGTGGTGAGACACTGGCACAGGTTGCCCAAGGAGGTGATGGAAGCCTCATCCGTGAAAGTGTTTAAGGCCAGGCTGGATGTGGCTGTGAGCAACCTGATCTAGTGTGAGGTGTCCCTGCCCATGGCCGGGGGATAGGAGCTGGCTGATCCTTGAGGTCCCTTCCAGTCCTGACAGTTCTGTGATTCTCTAATGCCAGCCTGACCACAGCCATGGCTGCTGGCAGAATGCTGACTCAGGACAGCACTTCAGGTGTTTGGCTGCTGCTGTCTGGCAGGGTGCTGACGCCTCAAGTGACTTGTTTATTCCTGCTTGGAGGAGGGAACTAGCAATAAAAGGAGAGCAGTGTGATGGATACTATGTGTATGGGAGGGCAGATCCTTCAGTTGGATGGATCTGTCTCATCTTATCCTATTTAGATAGGAGATAACTTAAAAGCATGTTTGGTTGTTAATGAGATGGTGGAAGGGAAAGCAGCAGCACAAGGTATCAACCATGGGCTTCATTCGTGCCCAGATTGTTTTGGGTGGTTGTCATAAGATGACTGAGAAAAACTCTGAATCATTTTAAAAGATGAGCATGAAAGAAAGTAAAGATTATTCAAGTGATGGAGAAGTATTTTCTTCAACCTGTGTCAGGTAGGGATAGGACTGGGAGGAATGGATCCAAGCTAAAGGAGGGGAGATTGAAATTGGACATTAGGAAGAAATTCATCCTCATGAGGGTGGTGAGACACTGACACAGGTTGCCCAGGAAGGTGGTGAAAGCCTCATCCCTGGAAAGTCTAAGGCCAGGTTGGATGTGGCTGTGGGCACCCGGATCTGGTGTGAGGTGTCCCTGCCCATGGCAGGGGGGTTGGAGCTGGCTGATTCTTGAGGTCCCTTCCAACCCTCCCACTTCTGTGGTTCTCCATGTAGGCCCAAGGGGGGGATTCTGCCCCTCTGCACTGCTCTGCTGAAACCCCACCTGGAGCACTGTGCCCAATGCTGAAGCCCCTGGGACAGAAAAGGTCTGGAGGTGCTGGGAGGTGTCCAGAGCAGGGCCACGAGGATGAGCAGAGGACTGGAGCTGCTCTGCTGTGGGGACAGGCTGAGAGTGTTAGGGCTGTTCAGTCTGGAGAGGAGAAGGCTCCCAGGAGACCTTCTTGTGGCATTCCAGGATCTGAAGGGGGCTACAAGAAAGCTGGGGAGAGACTTGTCAGGATGTCAGGTAGTGATAGATCTGGGGGGGGATGGATCCAAGCTAGAGGAGGGCAGGTTGAGATTGGATGTTAGGAAGAAGTTCTTCCTCATGAGGGTGGTGAGAGACTGGCACAGGTTGCCCAGGGAGGTGGTGGAAGCCTCATCCCTGAAGGTGTTTAGGGCCAGGCTGGATGTGGCTGTGGGCAACCTGATGTGGTGTGAGGTGTCCCTGCCCATGGCAGGGGAGTTGGAACTGGATGATCCTTGAGGTCCCTTCCAGCCCTGACAGTTCTGTGATTTCTTTGGCAGTGAGGGTCACAGATGTCTGCATTTGAGCAAGAGCCCAAGCAGCAAACTGTTCACTGTGGCTTTCTTCCTTGGAGCAAGGTGCCTAGGATGGGTTCAGTAGTAGGTGGGGGATGTTCTTTGATGTCAGTGACAATCAGGATTGGTTTACCTTTGCCTCTCTGCTGTTTTTCTTTCTTAGTTGAAACTGTGATGAGAGATACTTGCTCAAAACTAAGTTTTACCAGCTTGTTCCCTTTTCCTAAATCTCTCAATCCAACCAGATTGGATTTCCAACACCTGCAAGGCAAGAGGCTTTTATTCTGCTCCCCTTATTTAGTGGTTTGGGGCTTTTAGGTCTGAAAAGCAATTAAATCAGCTTATTGGAAAAATCAGTTTGTTTTTTTCCCCCATGCTCTTAAGCAAAGTGTAGTATGAAGCCTTTGGGTTGGAGCTCTGGGTTATGTTTCCCCTTTGGCAGTCCTGCTGATCATCCCTGACAGGTATTTCTTTGGAGGAGAGTTTTGCATAGAGAGAACCTGGCAGAGAGGTTGCCCTGCTGTGGTCAGGGACTGGCACCTGTAAGAGATGGTGAGTGGCTGGTGGCAGGGCCAGTCATGCCCTTTTCCCCATCACTTTCCTGCTACGTGAGAAGGGACAGTATGAGCCTTACCAGGGGAAGGATGGGGGAGATGTGAAGCATTTTCTGAGCCATGCTTGCACCATGGTGGTGGTTTCTGATGCCTTCCACAAGCCCTCACTCCTCTCTCAGAATCACAGTGTCAGGGTCTGGAAGGGATCTCAAAAACTCATCCAGTCCAGCCCCCTGCCAGAGCAGGATCAGCTAGAGCAGATCACACAGGAATGCACCCAGGCAGGTTTTGGATATCCATGTTAGCAGAAAGTGCTCATCCCTATATCATCTGGGTTGATGAAAAGCTTAACGTGAGCCTGCAGTGTGAGTGCAGCCTAGACAGCAACCGAGTCCTGGGCTGCAGCAAGAGAGTGTGGCCAGTAGGGCAAGGGAGGGGATTCTACCCCTTTACTCTGCTCTCCTCAGACCCCACCTGGAGTCCTGTGTGCAGTTCTGGAGCCCCCAGCACAGGAAGGACATGGAAGTGTTGGAGGGGGTCCAGAGGAGGCCATGAAGATGCTCAGAGGGCTGCAGCAGCTCTGCTCTGAGGACAGGCTGAGAGAGTTGCTCTGGCAGGGGTTGGGCTGGAAGCTCTCCAGAGGTCTCTTCCAGCCCCTAACATCCTGGGATGCTGTGGTTGGAGTTGGGTTGCTCCAACATCAAGAAACCATTGAAACACAGAATCATTTAAGCTGGAAAAGACCTTTTCAAGGTCATTTAGTCCAACCATTATTGACTTAACTCATGACTGCTTGGATCAGTCTTTGGGTTAGGAAGCGAGAGTGCACTTCAGGGCTTCTTTCCCCTTCCCTTTTACCTCTGTGGATGTGGGGATGGTAAGAATTTCTTCTGACATTTCCCAAGCCTCCTCTTTTCAGGCAAACAATCAGAATAAAACATGTAAGTAGGAGTAGTCGTGTATAATTTGACTTGTTATGAGCCAGCAGGGAGATGCGTTTACAGGAGCTGACAAGCAGGAACCAGACTGGCTCCATGCATGTATTTGGGTTTGTTCTATGATCCTGTGGTAGTTTGGAACTGTCTTTGAAAGAAAATAAGTGGGTGTGATCTTTTTGTTTTGTTTTGTTTTGTTTTTTTCAGGTAGCAACAGTATATTGGATGTAAAAAAGGATCCATTCAGATCCTTCTACACTGCTTTCTATACCTTCAGGATTAGTTATTCCTGAAGTCTCTTTATTTTTTCTTACATTAGTGAGGGAATCAGTGGGTTTTCAGTGAGTTTTCAGATTTACTTTTCCCCCAGCTGTTATTTAGTCATAGAATGATGGAATTGTCAGGGCTGGAAGGGACCTCAAGGATCATCCAGCTCCAACCCCCTTGCCATGGGCAGGGACACCTCACACCACATCAGGTTACCCAGAGCCACATCCAGCCTGGCCTTAAAAACTTCCAGGGATGAGGCTTCCACCACCTCCCTGGGCAGCCTGTGCCAGTGTCTCACCACCCTCAACCTGTGCCAGTGTCTCACCACCCTCACTGCAAAGAACTTCCTCCTAACATCCAGTTTCAATCTCCCCTCTGCCAGTTCAAACCCATTGCCCCTTGTCCTGTCATTGCAGGACCTTGTCAATAGACCCTCCCCAGCCTTCCTGTAGCCCCCTTCAGATACTGGAAGGCTACTCTAAGGTCTCCTGGAAACCTTCTCTTCTCCAGGCTGCAGAGGCCCAACTCTCTCAGCCTGCCTTCATAGCAGAGCTGCTGCAGCCCTCTGAGCATCTTTGTGGCCTCCTCTGGACTCACTCCAACAGTTCCATGTCCTTCCTATGCTGGGGGCTCCAGAACTGCACACAGGACTCCAGGTGGGGTCTGAGGAGAGCAGAGTAAAGCTCTACTGGAGAGCACTGCTGCTCCCACCAAGCATTTGCTTTGCCATCCCTTGCAGGGGATATGTTTTATGCAGTATCAATGTTAGATGCAGTCTCATGCTTGAGTTTCACATTGGAGCATATGCACAAACCCGTTGAATTGTGTGATTTAATCAGCAGCAGTTTCACTTCACTAACATGGGACACATTCCCCTTACAAATGTGACTTAAAAAAAAAAAAAATAAAAGCAGCTCTTTCTTTCCCCTCCTCCCTTCTCATCTTTGCCTGTCCTTCAAAATAATCAGTGTCTTTTGAAACTGAAGGCAAAGGGAAAGGTCTGAAACATTTGTTTTGGCATTTGCTTCAATGCCAGTGTGGTTGGTTGGGTTTGATTTCCTCAGTGACCAAAAAAGAAACAAACCAAAGCTAATTTCTCCTTCATCATCTAATGAAATGCAAACAGTGTGTGTGTACTTTCTGTAGGTGCTCTCAGCTCGTGCCATCGATTTCCATCCTCTTCCTAAACCTCCCAAGCTGTGCACCAGTAGCTGTGAGCTGCTCCAATCTGCTTGTGCTGGTTTGAGACTAATTGGAATATTTTAATGGAGAAAATTAGATTATAGGCTGAGAAAAGCAAACAGTGCTGATGTCTGCTGCACTCATAGGCTTGCTGAGATGGATAAGAACGAGAACACAAACATAGATAAAACACTCAGAAAGTCTCTGTCTCTCTAGTTGCTGGCTTGGTCTGGACCTCTCTGCTAACCTAACTAACCACTCTGCTTCTAACCCCCCTGGCCAATCCTCCAAACTCACCTTGAATGTGAGGCAAACCCTGGGCTAAGGCAGAGGGGTGGAAAGAAGGTGGAAGGGTGGTTGGGAGCCTCTTCTGGGGACTCTGATTTCTGGGAGGGGGATTGTGTTTCTGTAGTACTTTTAGCTTGTCTGTCTCTGTAACTATTCCTGTCTATTGTGTCTATCTCTGCTTGTACATTGTGCTAAACTGTAAATAGAGCTTCAGCCCTTAACTTCCAGCTGGCTGAGTCTAGTCTGGGGGATTTTACAAAGTGGGGGGGTGGTGGGGGTGGCAGGGAACTCCCAAAGCATCACACTGCTCCAGCATGGAGTGCCAGGTTTGGGATGAAGCTGGGGGCAGAGCTTTAACAGGCTGGCCTGTTGAGCATTGGGATCTGCTTGTTACCTAGGGGAGGAAGTTTTCATGTCCTAAATACTAGAGAAAGCGAAAACACTTTATTAGGAGTGCATTGAAACAGTCCAATATTAAACATACTGACTTTTCTTTACCTGTTTTACAAATCCATCCCAGATTTCCCTATGGATTCCAATAATGGCAACTGCAGAGGCGCCAGCATTGGTAAGTACTCCTCTGTGAACCTCTGGAGTAAGCTGTAGTCTCTGAAATCCTTTTAATATTTGATTAAGGAGGAGAGGTACTGTGTGATGCTTACTCTGTTTTGTCCAGGAGGCCTGTAGATTGTGCTTTGGTGACCCATGGGCAGCTCCATGAACTCACAGAGTCACAGAGCTGTCAGGGCTGGAAGGGACCTCAAGGATCAGCCAGTTCCAACCCCCCTGCCATGGGCAGGGACACTCATGACCCACATGACACTGGGTCATCTTGCCCACAGCCACATCCAGCCTTAAACACCTCCAGGGATGAAGTTTCCACCACCTCCCTGGGCAACCTGTGCCAGTGTCTCACCACCCTCATGCTGAAGAACTTCTTCCTAACATCCAGTCTCAATCTCCCCTCCTCTAGCTTGGATCCCCCCCAGTCCTATCACTACCTGACACCCTAACAAGTCCATCCCCAGTTCTCTTGTAGCCCCCTTCAGATCCTGGAAGGCCAGAATGAGGTCTGGGAGCCTTCTCCTCTCCTCCAGCCTGCCTTTGAGCACTGCTCTCTTCTGCTTTGGTCAGGACAAAACTTCCTTGGAGTCAAGAGGGCTGTGCTTGTTTTGTCACAAGTTGTGTGTTGCACAGGGGGAGCCATTAAATGGCTTTGCAGTGGCCTGAAGCAGTGAAGATAATGCTTCATTCTGCCTCAAACTTGCAAATTCTGACTGAAATGTGCAAATTAAATTCAGCTTTCTGTGTAGATAGTGGCAGAACTGCTGCTGAGCTGGGGAGGTGAGGCTGAGACCTTCTGAGGCTCGTGTTACTCCAGCGGCTCCTCTGTTGCTTTTTGATATTGTTCTGTCTTTGCTGGAACAACATAAACCCTCCCTGAGTGTTACCACCAGCCACAGGCAATGCACAGAAGTAAAGCCCACATTGGTAGGTGATAGAAAGGTGATGTTTTTGCTCAAGCAAGCCAAAGGCTGAGTTTTAGTACAGTTTCTTCAGAAACTTTTTCTTTCCTGGGACTTTGTCATTAAGATGACACTTTGAAAGTTGATGTTGACCATCATAGCCTTCCTTCTCCAGAAGCTATGTGCATTGATGCCACCTCAGTCTGACTGTGGAGCATAAAATGAGTTGCCTACCTAAAACTGGTCAAGTTCACTCCTCTCTGTGGCTGGAGTGTGAAACGATACAGCACAGGACAGCACTAAAATGTGGAAGTAGCTACACAGCTGCTAAAAGGTTCTGTAAGTGGCAGTGGAGATCCTTCACAAAGCCAGCTGCAGGTGGAAAAACCTGACAGAAGTAAGCCCCTGGACAGGCTTCACTTTAAATTGCCTTGGGCATGGAGCTGTGTCTGAAAGGCTTCCTGAAGATGTTCACTACTAATGTTTGTGTCTCCTTAGTTTTAAGCCATTTTCAGTTCTGTGGCATTGAGAAGATGTGGACTGCCTGCTCTGCTGTGACTGGAGTCTGGAAACAAATCTGGACACCTTCAACATCACCTGCACCAAGTATACAGGGTCACAGGATTTAGGGGCTAGAAGGGACCTCTGCAGAGCTTCCAGCCCAACCCCTGCCAGAGCAGCACCAGAGAATCCAGCACAGGTCACACAGGAACACATCCAGACAGGGCTGCAAAGGCTCCAGAGAAGGAGACTCCACAACCTCTCTGGGCAGCCTGTGCCAGGGCCCTGGGACCCTCACAGACAAGAAGTTGTTGCTCATGTTGAGGTGGAACTTGCTGTGCTGCAGTTTCCATCCCTTGCCTCTTCCCTGTGCCAGGGCACAAGTGAGCAGAGGCTGTCCCTGTCCCTTCCTTCTCCCAGCCCTCAGCTATTGATAGACATTGCTCAGAGCTTCTCTTCAGGGCTGCTCTCAACCCTGTCTGTGGACTCGTGCCCGGGATTGCCCCGATCCAGGTGTAGAACATTGCCCTTTGGCATGTTGAACTCGTGTGTTTTGCACTGGCCATGGTGAGTGACTCTGAGGTAGTTCCTGTGTCTTTAAACAGGAGTTAGGAATAATGCAGTGTTTTGTCAAGGTCTTTGAAATGTCAGTTTGAAAATCCACCAGGGCAGCTAAGAGATAGCTTTCATGGACAACAAGGACAGGTCTGTAATTAATTTCTGCAAGAGGACTTAGAAAACACATTCCTCAAATCAAGAGAAGGAAAGACTGCTGTACTGTCTTCAAACTGAGAGGATTGCAAGGCTGTGCCTTCTGCCCCTGGGACTGAGATCAGTTCCTTCTACTTGTGCCACAGAGCAAACTGCTGTAGAGCAGAACATTGATAGGCTGCAGAGCTTGGCCCAAGCCAACCTCACGAGGTTCAACAAGACCAAGTGCAGGGTCCTGTGTCCAGCTTGGGGCAATGCCAGGCACCAACATAGGCTGGGCAATGCCTGGCTTGAGAGCAGCCCTGAAGAAAAGACCTTGGGGGTGCTGGTGGATGAGAAGCTCAACCTGAGCCAGCAGTGTGCACTTGCAACCCAGAGAGCAACCAGAGCCTGGGCTGCATCCAGAGCAGTGTGGGCAGCAGGGCAAGAGAGGGGATTCTGCCCCTCTGCACTGCTCTGCTCAGACCACACCTGGAGCACTGTGCCCAGTACTGGACCCCCTGGGACAGGAAAGGTCTGGAGGTGCTGGGAGGTGTCCAGAGGATGATCAGAGGGCTGGAGCTGCTCTGCTGTGGGGACAGGCTGAGAGAGTTGAGGCTGCTCAGCCTGGAAAAGAGAAGGCTCCCAGGAGACCTTATTCTGGCCTTCCAGGATCTGAAGGTGGCTACAAGAAAGCTGGGGAGGGACTTTTCAGGGTGTTGTGAAGTGATAGGACTGGGGGGAATGGATCCAAGCTAGAGAGGAGAGGAGGCTGAGATTGGATGTTAGGAAGAAGTTCTTCAGCATGAGGGTGGTGAGACACTGGCACAGGTTGCCCAGGGACATGGTGGAAGCTTCATCCCTGGAGGTGTTTAAGGCCAGGCTGGATGAGGCTCTGGGCAACCTGATGAGGTGTGAGGTGTCCCAGCCCATGGCAGGGGGGTTGGAACTGGATTGTCCTTGAGGTCCCCTCCAGCCCTGGCAGTTCTGTGATTCTGTGACTGAAGTGTGCATCTTGTTGGATTTGAATGCTGAAGTAGCTGCATGAGTTTGGGTCATAGGAGCACATCTTTTATGGCCTGTTCCAAGGTAGTTTATAAATCATGGAATCATGTTTGGAAAAGACTGTTAAGATCATCAAGTCCAACCATTACCTAACTCTACCAAGTCTGCTGAAAGGACCTCAGGTTTATCTTTCTAGGAGCTCATCTGCTCTTTGGCCTCTCTGCTGACACCTCTGAGCCACTTTCTTCTCTGAAGTGTTAAGCAAAGCCACACTTGGCTTTGCAGCAAGTTAGGAGCTCCTAACTTATGGCTGAAGCATCTCACAGTCACCCAGAGCAGGGTTTGGTGGAGCAGAGGGACACAGCTCCATGCAGTCTCCATTCTTGCACACTGTCAGGTCCTGCTCTGCTCCTGGGGCCACTGAGGTGTCTGGGGCACAAAAGTGTCCCTTTGTGCCCTGTCAGATACTTCTGAAGGGAGAAGAGAGAAGCAAGACAGCTACCAGAGAAGCTGTGGTGTGGTGCTGCATAGCATCAAATGGGTCTGTTCCAACCTGGCATCCTGGGCCCTGGTTTAATTTGGAGTATGCATGAGCTCCCACAGGCAGAAAGGAAGCCAAGAATCACTTCCTTCCCCTGCTTCTTTTTTTTTTTTTTTTGTTTTTTTGTTTGGTTTTTTTTTTGTTTTTTTTAAATCAGTTTCGTACAAAAGCTGAAGTCTGTAGGGCTCTATATATAGATCCTGAGGATGTGTTTGAAATTCAAGGAAACAAAACTCTTCTTCTGAAATGTTCTCCTCGTTCCTCTGGTCTATTTCCAACTATTATAAAAAAAAAAAAAATCCCAAACAAAACCCCAAATCCTTTTCAATACAAAATAGTTAAAGATTTGAGCAATCTATAACCATCTCCTTCCATCTCTGTTTTCTTTTTCATATGAAGAACTCTTATGCACAGCAAATAAAACTTCTTTAACAGAAATCTTCATGTTGGGTTTAACTAAACCACCAACTTCTATGCTTTGGGGGTCTTTGGACATGCTCCAGAAAGGTCTGGAGTTGCTGGAAGGTGTCCAGAGCAGGGCCATGAGGATGCTCAGAGAGCTGGAGCTGCTCTGCTGTGGGGACAGGCTGAGAGAGTTGGGGTTGGTCATTTTGAAGGACAGAAGGCTCCCAGGAGAGCTTTTTGTGGCCTTCCAGGATCTGAAGTGGGCTACAAGAGAGCTGCTGAGGGACTTGTTAGGGTGTCAGGTAGGGATAGATAGGACTGGGGGGAGGATGGATCCAAGCTAGAGGAGGGCAGATTGAGATTGGATGTTAGGAAGAAGTTCTTCAGCATGAGGGTGGTGAGAGACTGGCACAGGCTGCCCAAGGAGGTGGTGGAAGCCTCATCCCTGGAGGATTTTAAGGCCAGGCTGGATGTGGCTGTGGGCAACCTGATCTAGTGTGAGGTGTCCCTGCCCACGGCAGGGGGGTTGGAGCTGGGTGATCCTTGAGGTCCCTTCCAGCCCTGACCTTTCTGTGGTTCTAAATAGGCTGCACTATGTCTGGTTTCACTGAAATACTTAAGTTAAATGTCAAAGCAGAGGAGCAGGAGTCTGTGACACTGGGACCTGCTGTTGGGAACCACTCCATCGAACTCCAAATAGATGCTAGCTTGAAATAAGTAAATATTTGCCTTAGCACAGCCAGCCATGAAATATTGGTGGTGTTAATGAACACAGGGCCTGGAGCTTCAGCCTTAGCACTCTCCAGGCACTAATGAAAATGTTTTTACCTCCAGCTGTCTTGGCAGCTGCACCGCTGGAAACACTGCTCTGACAGTGCTCATTTGTGTGTTCTGCCCTCCATAACAGCTAATAATGTCCCTCTTTTATTTACACCTGAGGTTCTGGGTCATAACCTGATCTAGTGGAAGGTGTCCCAGCCCATGGCAGGGAGGTTGGAACTACATGATTCTTGCAGTCCCTTCCGATTCTGTGATAATAAAGTAGTGTAAAACTTACACAAAAAACCTGAGGAGGAGCCCAGAGCAGGATGCAAGATCACACCAAACACCTGGAGTAGCCAAGAGAAGCTCTTCAGCCTCTTTCAATCACTCAAACCTCCTGCTGGCTGCTGCTGAAGGGACCTGGTTGAGGCCGTTTGGAGCACCCCAGGAGCATGCAGAGCCATGTGCTGCCTGCTTCCCACCACCCTACAATGTGCTGCATCTGTTGACTGTGGCTCATGGGTACCCTTCAGTTATGACAGGGCTGTGCCACTGGAAGCATTCAGACAGTGAAGCTCCAAAGATGAGAATTTGCCACAAAAATCAGGTTGCTTATGGTGATTACCAGCCAGCAGAACATTCCAGTGTGCTAACCCAGCCTGAGATGTGTAGTTCTGAGTGCAGTGTTCAACCATGCTCTGTCCTGGTGCGTTTTTGCTGTGCTTGCATTACAGAATCACAGAACTGTCAGGGCTGGAAGGGACCTCAAGGATCAGGGACACCTCACACCAGATCAGGTTGCCCACAGCCACATCCAGCCTGGCCTTAAAAACCTGCAGGGGTGAGGCTTCCACCACCTCCCTGGGCAACCTGTGCCAGTGTCTCACCACCCTCATGCTGAAGAACTTCTTCCCAACACCCAATCTCAATCTGTTCTCCTCTAGCTTGGATCCATTCACTTCAGTCCTGTCACCACTTGACACCCTAACAAGTCCCTCCCCAGCTCTCTTGTATCCCCTTTCAGATCCTGGAAAGCCACAAGAAGGTCTCCTGGGAGCCTTCTCCTCTCCAGACTGAACAGCCCCAGGTCTCTGTGTGCTAGGTGAGCTCTGGAACAGGCTGCCCAGGGGAGTGATGGAATCACTGTCTGGAGATGTGGAGGTGTGGTGTTGAGGGACAGAGCTTAGCAGCAGACTTGGTAGTGTTGGGCTAATGGTTGGACTCTACCTTCAAGGTCTTTTCCAGACTAAATGATGCTGTTATTCATGGTGCAGAAAGGAAAGTGTTCCGTAAGTGCAGTACATCAGAGGAACCAGCACTGTAAGGTTGTGGAACTGCAGCACCTTCAAGCACAGGAGAGACCAAAACCAAACCTTGAATTGGCTTAAAATGAAAGGTTTTGGCCCACTAGGCTCCCAAGTCCTGGTATCATTCTTGTTTTGGTGTTGGTGGGCTGTAGGAGTTTGCTTTAGGTTTTTAGATTCCAGCACACCAGGTTTTCTTCTAGAAACATCTGAGGTCTCACAGAGGCTTCCACAACATCTTCCAACAGGCCAGACCAGGGATGCTCTGTGGATTTTCGAACTGCTCTTGCCAGTTGAGGGAGGTGTTTATGAGGAGTGATCTTGGCCTTGCGGGGCGGTGGCCACTAGCAGAATCCAGAGGGTACCAGGTTGGGAGGGACCTCAAGGGTCACCCACTCCAGCTTGCAGGGTGACAGTATAGCTGAAATGAGCTGGCCCAGCACCCTGTCAAGCTGAGCCTTCAAACTGAGGCAGGGGAATCCACCACCTCCCCTGGGATTTTGTCCCAATGTTCAATACTTCAGGTGGTGCAAAACCATTTTCTGGCAGCCAGAAGAATGTCCCCAGCAGGGGCTCGCGCCCCACTGTCCGCGCTCCTCCCCAGGGCAGCCTCCCTCCTCTGGGCACTGGTACAGGGCTGTGGGCTCTGCCCTCAGCCTCCTCCTCTGCTCCCTACCTAAAGCAAGCTTTCTGGTTTCACAGAGCGCTGCAAGTGCAAGCCCACCAAGGCCACGCAGAAGACCTACCTGCGCAACAACTACAACTACGGTAAGCTGCCTGCCCACCCCAGCCCTGCCCGGCCTGGCCCAGGCCAAGGCTTCCGGGGCAGGAAACCAGGGCTGCCCCACGGGCACTGCTCCGGGCACTCATCCTCAGACAGCGGGAAGAGGAGTCCTGGAACAGCTCCACGCCAGGCGCATGGAGGCCATGAGCTTAAAATGCTACGCAAGGAATTGTCTTTTTCAGTGTCCTTTTGGTGTCAGGCACTTGGGGCTCCTGCACACTTCTGGTGTCAGCCATTTGGGGCTCCTTCACGCTTCTGGTGTCAGCCATTTGAGGTTCCTGCACGCTTCTGGTGTCAGCCATTTGGGGCTCCTGCACACTTCTGGTGTCAGTGCAGGCATTTGGGGTTCCTGCACACTTTTGGTGTCAGTGCAGGCATTTGGGGTTCCTGCACACTTCTGGTGTCAGTGCAGCCATTTGAGGTTCCTGCACACTTCTGGTGTCAGCCATTTGGGGCTCTTGCACGCTTCTGGTGTCAGCCATTTGAGGTTCCTGCACACTTCTGGTGTCAGCCATTTGGGGCTCCTGCACACTTCTGGTGTCAGTGCAGGCATTTGAGGTTCCTGCTCACTTCTACTGTCAGCCATTTGGGGCTCCTGCGCGCTTCTGGTGTCAGCCATTTGGGGTTCCTGCGCACTTCTGGTGTCAGTGCAGCCATTTGGGGTTCCTGCATTTCTTCAGTGTGAAACATGGTGTGGGATCCTACACCTGAACATCCTCCTTGATGCCTGAACAGCCTCCTTGGTTTCCAGCTCCAATGCCTTCTGCTTTTGAGGAAAATTAAAGTAAATTTTATGCCCACGAGCTGACCTTGGGGTCTAACAGGTTCTTTCCTTTTCACATATCAAAGCAATGAGCACCTTGGTAGGTCTGTTCTGCTGTCAGGGATGCCCATACAAGTGCATGGTGTCCATCTCACCTCTTCTCTTGCCCAGATTGCGCTGGTTTGCAGACATATCACAGCGCCAGGCTGCTGATTTTCTTCGTGCTGGTTGAAGCAAATTAAGCTGATGAAGCCAGTGAGTACAGATCACAGGAGCTGAGGGGCTGAGGCCATCCTTTCCTCCATTAATCATGGGAATGGCCTTAGGCTTAGTGAACTTAAAGGCTTAATTTAAATGGCAGTGATTGCATCATGTGTTTGTAAATGTTACTGATTTATGTGGTCAGGTAAGTTTCTGTTAGGAAGAGTTTCTATTAAACTTAAAGAAAGGTACCAGTGGTACTCAAGCAAACGTTTGGGGTTTATGTTAGGTGACTGTTCAGTTTTATCTCACTCAAGTTTGTCTGGGTAATAATTACAGAGGGACTGTTCTGCAGTTGGGCTCCTGAACATGGTAGAGAGTTGCTGGGCAGGATACTGCCCAGGTTTTTGAAATGGAAGAGGTTTCAAACTGCATTTGAAAGAACTCCAGATGAGTTCAACCTTAAGAGGTTTTAAGGATGTGGGTCCCTTGGGGTAAATTAAATGCACCAGATACCAATTGCTGGCAGCTGTGTTTAAGGGTCCTGGCTGTTGGTCTTTATGGGCAGTGTGTGTGGAGAGATTGGGGTTCCTGCGGCTTCTTTTTCTTCATGCTGCTTTTTCTTCATGCTTCTTTTCCTCCCGTATTTCTTTTTCTTCATGCTTCTTTTTCTTCATGCTTCTTTTTCTCCCATGCTTCTTTTTCTCCCATGCTTCTTTTTCTCCCATGCTTCTTTTTCTCCCATGCTTCTTTTTCTCCCATGTTTCTTTTTCTCCCATGCTCCATGCTTCTTTTTCTCCCATGCTTCTTTTTCTTCATGCCGCTTTTTCTCCTGTGCCACTTTTTCTCCCATGCTACCTTTTTTTTTTTTTTTTTGCATGGGTTAGAAGAAATTTGGAATCTGCTATTTATGGAAAGGGACTCTTGTTTGCTGGCTGGGCAGGATGGGGTATTGCTTAGAATGTGACCCCAGGGCTGGCTTTGCATTTGCATGGGCTGCCAGCTGAGTGGTCACCCTGGCAGAGATGAAAAGCATGGCTTTGAAAGGCAGCTCTTCCTCCCGTTCCACTGAAGGCAAAGACAGAGGGAGAGGGAGGAAACAATTAGATGGGTCACCAGGTCAAGATCAGGAGCGTTTGGAGTTGATGAAGGGCAGAACAGATTGGTGCTGGGTCACTGAAGAGAGAATAAAAAGGGGTAAGGGTCTGTTGCCTGGCAGAAGTAGCGGTGCGAAAATTCTAATGCAGCCGAAAGGTTGAGAGTGGCAAATGAATTTTGTTCGTCTGTATTGCAAGCAGAGGGAGTAGGAGAGTGTATGGACAATGAGCTGCACATATTCAAAGTGGGAAGGGTGCAGAAGGAGGGATGCTAAAGTTGAAGCCCAACTTAAGTAGGTCATAAATCCAGCTGCTATGCACCTGCTGCCCATGACCGTGCTGTTAGGAGATAGCCTGAGCTACCTGGACCCTCTTGGTGACAGCGAAGGAATGAAATGAAGGGATGAGGGCAGGGACATGGGCAGAGTTCAGCTAAGCTTTTGATAATGCACCGTACAAAAGACTAACCTCAGAGGTCACCCAAAGCAGCTTGGGGGTGACCTGCATTCTGTGCTGCTGCTAACTGCCCTCTCTGCCTTTCCCAGTCATTCGGGCCAAAGTGAAGGAGGTGAAGACTAAATGTCACGATGTCACCGCGGTTGTGGAAGTAAAGGAGATCCTCAAATCTTCCCTGGTCAACATCCCAAAGGACACTATAAACCTTCACACAAACTCTGGCTGCCTGTGTCCACCTCTCAGTGCCAACGAAGAGTACATCATTATGGGCTACGAAGATGAGGAGCGATCCAGGTAGCTCTTCCCGCACTGCCCTTCAAGCCTGCCTGCTGTCCCTTCCTGCACTTCACAGCCACCAGGAAAGGGAAACTTGGTGGTACTCTCTGTGCATCTCCTTAGCATAGAATCATAGAATGGTAGGGTTGGAAGGGACCTCAAAGATCATCCAGTTCCAACCCCCTGCCATAGGCAGGGACACCTCCCACTA
>VWZE01013803.1:58203-118377 GCA_013396675.1 Eubucco bourcierii | reverse complement strand
TGAGGCGGGCACGGCGGCGGCGCCCTCTCTCTGCCCCTCGGCGCGGCAGCGCGTCCCGGTGCCGGCAGCCGCCGCGGCGCTCAGGTAAGGATCCTCCCGCGCCGCCGCCCCACTGCGGACCGGCTGCCACGGCGCGGGCGGTTGGCTGGGCGGGAGGTGGCGGGGGAGGCGGTGGCGGCGGGGGCTCCGTAGCCCGGGGCGGGGGGTGCCAGTCGGAAGAGGCGGAGGAGGACCACCGCGGGGGCCGCGCCGGGAGCCGCCGGGGACCGTTGGGTGCGGGGGGCTGGGTGACGCCGCGCGTGCCCGCGTTCCCCTCAGCCAGGCGCGGGCTGAGGGCGGCCCCGGGCCGAAGTTAGCAGCCCGCTGGCCCCGGCGGACCTCACGGGGGTAAAAGCGGCTCCCAGGTGACGCCTGCTTTGTGCTCGTGGGAGCAGTGGGCTTCGGCCGTCTGCCCGCGAGGGCTTTGAGCATCTCTGGGCTGTAAAAGCCTCTAAAGGATGTAACCTTCTGTCCTCTCCTGCCCCCACCCCTAAGCTCCTCTGAAGGGATCTGTAAGGCTGAACAAAGAACCTTGTGTGAGACAAGGGGGTGCGATGGCTGTAAGCGCTCTTAACGTGCATCGGGGAGGGGGGGACACACACACGAACATACACACACACACGACCGTTAATATAATTCCCTATATTAAATGGATCAGGCAGGGCGAGGAAACAAGTGTGCCCGGGGAGGCTGGAGCCGCAGTGAGGCGGTGGCGAACAAAGCCTTTTTATATAAGCGCAAAGGATGCCAAATGTACCTCGCTCGAGCTGCCGCAGGTACGAGCCGGGGGAGCACAGGCGGCTCCGCCGCGCTGCGAGCCTGCGCCCAGGTTGGATTTTGCCAAAATAAAGACTGCTTGCCTCAGTTTGTGGTGTGGATGTTTGAGATGCTAATGACGACCTGCCCTTTGAATAACGAGATGCGGCTCACGAAACACCTTTGGGAAAGAAAGGAGGTGTGCCGCATACCGAGAGAGTTGCGTTCGCCGGGCGAGGTACCGGCATCGTTTGCTTCCCAGAGCTAAGCACGAACTTTGGGCTTTCCTCTGAATAAAGGACATTCCCCACCTTGATGCTGGGTTTTCAGGTGGGCTCCTTCCCTATACAGAGTAGCAGGCGTTCACATGTCTGTGCTCATTGACATCCAACCATAACGTCATGCGGATGTGTGTATGTCCGTACCTGTCCATCTGGCTGATTCTGGGTCTCTAACATCCCTTGTCATGGCCTGTCACGTCTTTTGTGGCTGTGTCAATAAATCTTAACCATCCTTTCTCAAAAAAAAAACCCACCCATTGTGCTGCTCGTGGATCAGAAAACCTGTCTCCTTTGTTTGAAGGGTTCTTTCTTGAAAACTGAGGCACGTATTCCGTTTCTTCCCATTTCCTCTCCAAACCTCGGGTCTTTTTCTCTTTCAAAGGACCTGCTTCTTTTCACCTGTGCTGCTTTAGACTTGCAGGGATGTCTAGACTGCAGATCTAGATGTGCATCCAAGAAGAGGCTGAGCTGCAGGATGTGTTTGTTTTCTCTTGTTTCCCTCCTTACTGGATGACGTGATCACGGCATCTCAGCCCTCGCTGGTTAGAGAGAGGGAATGTGCTGATGGAGCATTACCCAGTGAAGTTGTCCCTGCCAATACTTCACAGATCACCAAGAAGTGTTTCATCAAGAACCAGGGAATAGGCACCTTCCCTTGAGTGTGCTAAAACCCTCTCTCAGTTAACATAGAGACCTTCCAGTTTGTGGATGGGTCTACATTTCTGCTGCTAGTGTTCTGCAAGTGTGGTAGATAAATAGAGCTGAGTCACCCTTTTGTCACCTAGGTTAGAGAATCACTGAATTCTTCACTGCATGCCTCCTTTCTGCAAAACTCTGGTGGTGCACTCGATAGTAGGTAGGACCCTAATGTTAATGTGGCGCCAGAATCTTGGAGCTCAGGCAGTTAGAGGTGAGCTAAACTAAGACACCGAAAACAACCTCAACGGCTCAGCGAGCTGTGAAGCGTGGTGGTGAACCATAGGGTGAGCCCCATGTGGCAAGGCTCGGGCCAGAGAGGAGGCTTCAGCAGTCAGTGGTGTAACTTCTAACTCCTCATCTTTTACCTGAGGGGCAGGATTTGATTAAGGGGACTATCCAGTTTGTTGCACCCGTACTGCGTGCTGCCTGTGGGTGTTTGGGTGAAGCCAGAGAGCTGCCATCCCGAGAATAAAAAGTTGCAGTGGGGAGTTTCCAGGGCAGTGCTTATCGGGCAGTCTGTTACGTAAAGCAGTGCTTATAGCCTCACTCAGAGGTGTGATGTAATCGTTAGGGTGTGCTGTGACAGTGCCCGCTTACCTGCCTTCTGACAATAGAGAACAAGTCATCGTTTCGTCACCCTCGAGGCACTCTGCCTAGGCAGGGCGGATCGATCGCAGCAGACCCTGAATGAACTGACGCAGTCCGTGGGCTAGGAACTCCCCAGCTGCTGGATGTTGTCCCAGCACCTTCCAGCCTGTGTCGTGGTGGACCCTTCCCCGAGCTGCATAGCTGAGAGGAAACACTTGCTGTGGGTACTGACACTAGAGAGGGCTCCAGCCCCTCCAGCTCTGGCCCCACACTCGATTGGCTGAGCTCTGGAAATGGCTAGAAATAGTTAAACACAGGAACGGGTGGGCGAGGCCCATCGCAGGCTCTGCTGGAGCGGTTCAGTCATCACCCCCAAACGTAGCACGTCAGACACAGGTTGAAAATGGGTTTGTTTTCTTAAAGGGGAGGGAATAGGGAGAAAAAAGGGGGGGAAAAAAAAGGAAAAGGAATTTGGGTTGTGAGGAGTTCATGATGATGGCTTTCAGGAATCTATACCTCTTCAGTTCTGGGTATGCTACAAAGTCACAAGGTACTGACAGCTGTCGATGCAGCTGCAGCCTCTGTGAGATCTGAAATCTGGTCTGCTGGGATAGGACAAATGACAGCTAGCTTCAGAAAGGAGAAGGAAAAAAAAAAGCTCCCATCATGCTTCTTTATAAACAGTGGTTCAAACCAAAGGCTTGAATTCCTTCAAAATCTTTCACTTCTAGCACAGGCAGTGACTGTGCCAAGAACTGATCTGGGATAACCTTTGGGTCGCAGCAGAAGAACAAAATCAAAAGCACCTTTGGCTCTATTGGGAATCCCCAAAGAGGCCTATGGGACATTTGTGGCTGGAGCCTCACCTAGAAAGGAACTAGGGAGTATTGCAGTTAACATGCATGTGAGTGAGACCCAGAAATTTGGAAAGGTTGTGATATCCTCGGGTCCCAGGAGCAGATGACTTCCTGAGATCCCTTCTCAGAAGATTGATCTGATGATCTGGATAGTTTTGTTCCTGTGCTTCCTTAAATTCCATGTGTGTGCTTGATGAAGAAATAGAGTCTTGGGCTGCATCAAGAGCAGTGTGGCCAGGAGGGCAAGGGAGGGGATTCTGCCCCTTTAGTCTGCTCTCCTCAGACCCCACCTGGAGTACTGTGTGCAGTTCTGGAGCCACCCAGCGCAGGAAGGACATAGAACTGTTGGAGTGGGTTGAGAGGAGGCCACGAAGATGCTCAGAGGGCAGCAGCAGCTCTGCTATGAGGACAGGCTACAAGAGTTGGGGCTCTGCAGCCTGGAGAAGAGAAGGCTTCCAGAAGACCTTAGAGTAGCCTTCCAGTATCTGAAGGGGGCTCCAGGAAGGCTGGGGAGGGACTATTTACAAGGTCTTGCAATGACAGGACAAGGGGCAATGGGTTTGAAGTGTCAGAGGGGAGATTGAAAGTGGATGTTAGGAGGAAGCTCTTTGCAGTGAGGGTGGTGAGACACTGGCACAGGTTGCCCAGGGAGGTTGTGGAGCACAGAAGCACCCAACATGATCAAAGTTCACATTGTGTGCCTCTGTGCTCCACAACCTCCTTGGAGGTGTTCAAGGCCAGGTTGGATGAGGCCTTGAGTGAGCTGTACTAGTGGGAGGTGTCCCTGCCTATGGCAGGGGGTTGGAACTGGATGATCTTTGATGTCCCTTCCAACCTTACCATTCTATGATTCTATGAATTGTGCATGGGCTGGTAGGTGGAATTGTGCTGTGAGACTCAGGGATGCTCGCTTTGGTCCATCTGGGTTTATTCAGTTGTTGAAATGCATGCTTAATTGCCCTTGAAAGTGAGCCTTGAGCATGTTTGGAAGTGAATCCTGTTTTGAATGGAGAAGGGAATGGTTTTGCTGAAAAAAAAAACCAAACCCAAAAAGGCAGATCAGGGCACGTGGCCTGAGTTGTGGAAAAGCCTCGTGCCAGCTACCTCCAGAGAAGGTGAGGAGATGAGCAACGTTTTGTGAAGTCACCAGGCTGCTGACCCCTCCCCAAACACACACACACTGTGGGAGGCTTCTTTAGAGCTGCTGCTTGCTTCTGCTGCTCTTCTGCTTCACACAGAAGCCTGCCTGCTAGCAGCATTCCTGCAGTGCACCTCAGCTGGGAAAATACAGTATGAGGCTGATTTTCCTTGGAGTGGAGTGGTTGAGAGGGTTGCTGGTAGTAACAGAAGTGGTTTCCTTAAGGTGTCTGCCTCAACAGAAGAAAGCTTTTGTTTGATGGGTAGGTTCAGTCACAGCTTATGCTACTACTATGCTATAGGAGGGTGTTGTAGGAGGAGATCCAATGTGACGTTTGTAATTCCTTTCTAGGTACTGGAGGAAGGGACTGATACATCTGTGGGGTTAATTTGAATTGCTGTGGCCACATGGGTTGACTGTGCTAGTTGTTAAGAAGATTTGAGGTCCTTATTGACCCATTTTACTTTAGCACTAATTGTTTGCTGCTGTATTAAGGAAAAAAGATGAGCTAATGCTGTTGCTCCTTATGGTTTTACACTGGCTGCTTGTTCTCCCTTGCAGTGGTCTCTTAGATGAAACTGATCTTTGTTCTTTTGTCTTGACTTGGGAGGTGATAGGAGCCCATCGCTGTCGCTCCAAATGATAAGGAGGCAGCAGATTCAGGGTGCTGGTGTTCCTGCTCCTTGTCCTCCTGCTTTGTTACGCTACAAGTGCAAAAGGTGAACAGCTGAGGCTTGGGGCAGGCTCAGGAATATAAAGATTGATCAAATCTCTTTGTTTTCTGTAATCTGTGAGACAGGTTAGTGCTGCTTGATGATTGTCATGATACAATATAGTGTTTCTCTTAACATTTTAGAGTGTGTTGCTTTTCTAACCTTCTGTCATGTAAAAAATTTTGATTTTTTTTTTTTTAATTTTATTCCAATGCATGGTGCTGTTTTACTTAAAATACATCTTCTGTGTATCTGTATGTTCATACTGTATGAGGGAGACCATGGCCCCTTATGCTAATCAAAGATGTTAAGTGGAGAAAATCAATGCAACTGTGTTGAATTCATTGGATCTGCACCTGACTCTCCCCATCTGGAAGAAGACAATGCCCCATTCAGCAGATTTCTCTTTATTTCTCATTATGGGCAGTGCCTGGCTTGAGAGTAGCCCTGGGGAGAGGGACGGTGCTGGTGGATGAGAAGCTCAATCTGAGCCAGCAGTGTGCACTTGCAGCCCAGAGAGCAACCAGAGCCTGGGCTGCATCCAGAGCAGTGTGGGCAGCAGGGCCAGGGAGGGGATTCTGCCCCTCTGCACCGCTCTGCTGAGACCCCACCTGGAGCACTGTGCCCAGTGCTGGAGCCTCTGGGACTAAAAAGGTCTGGAGGTGCTGGAAGGTGTCCAGAGCAGGGCCATGAGGATGCTCCGAGGGCTGGAGCTGCTCTGCTGCAGGGCCAGGCTGAGAGGCCTTCCAGGATATGAGGGTGGCTACAAGAAAGCTGCTGAGGGACTTGTTAGGGTGTCAGGTAGGGATAGGACTGGGGCGATGGATCCAAGCTAGAGGAGGGGAGATTGAGATTGGATGTTAGGAAGAAATTCTTCAGCATGAGGGTGGTGAGACACTGGCACAGGTCGCCCAGGGAGGTGGTGGAAGCCTCATCCCTGGAGGTTTTTAAGGCCAGGCTGGATGTGGCTGTGGGTAAGGTGATGTGGTGTCCCTGCCAATGGCAGGGCAGTTGGAGCTGGATGATCCTTGAGGTCCCTTCCAGCCCTGACAGTTCTGTGATTCTATGGTTATTGAACATTTGAGGTACTTCTTCTTTTTAGGTAAAAGCATCTGCTTATACCTGTGAATTCTAAAGGTATAAATGTCGTTTACAGCCTACACTCACTGGTACAGGGATCTGAGAAATATTTCTTACTTCATGTTGATCAAGCCCCTGGCAAGAGGCAAGAATAGTTTCTGCTAGAATTTCTGGTAGCTCTAATAGAGTTAGACCTTATAGAATCATAGAATGGTAAGGTTGGAAGGGACCTCAAAGGTCATCTAGTTCCAACCCCCTGCCATAGGCAGGGACACCTCCCACTAGTACAGCTCACTCAAGGCTTCGTCCAGTCTGGCCTTGAACACTTCCAGGGAGGTTGCGGAGCACAGAAGCACCCAACGTGATCAAAGATCACGCTGGGTGCTTCTGTGCTCCACAACCTCCCTGGGCAACCTGTACCAGTGTCTCACCACCCTCACTGCAAAGAGCTTCCTCCTAACATCCAGTTTCAATCTCCCCTCTACCAGTTTAAACCCATTGGCCCATGTCCTGTCATTGCAAGATCTTGGTAGCTCCCAGTGCATGGAACCTGTGGAGCCTTGCTTTGCTGTTTGTGAAGCTTGTCACCATGTCCCCCGAGGGAGAGCTGAACTCAAGTTCAGTAGCTGTCTGCAGAGCTGGCTGTATGCTGCCTCTGGAGGATGGCACAATACCCCCAACTAACCCAAACCAACCCACAACTAGCACTCAGCTCATGTCAGCTCACTCAGCAGCCTGTCATTGCAAGACCTATTGATGCAGTTCACCCTGTGTTATCACTTCCATTCCTGGAGGGGTGACAGGTGCTGGTTTCTGACGCGAACTCGGAGCTGTTGGTGTCGTTGAAGTGCATTGCAACATCTGCTAGAAGAGCTGTGCCAAACCTGCTGCTTCTGCCCAGGGTCTCCTCTTGGGTGAACAAGGTTAGAAGGTAGCTCAAACTAAGCAGGAAGAGTTAGACACATTGCAGTGGTTTGGAAGGGAGTTAGGGTTATGATTGTGAAGACTCCAGGCCTGGTACACACTTATCCAACAGTGAGCAACAGAAAGTGCTGTGAACCTTTGGAGCTGGTCTGGGTGCCTGAGTGCTGGCCAGAAACCCAAACCTGTTGGCCCTGAGCACAGATCTGCATGGATTGGTTCCTTCCCTAGCAGCTCAGCCCTGCTGTTACCCTGCTGTGCTATCAGAACTCAACTGGCTGTGAGGTACAGCTAAGGCTTTTGCATAGCAGCATGGAACTTTAGAGGCTAGAAGGCACCTCTAGAGATCATCCTGTCCAACCCCTGCCAAGGCAGCATCACCCAGGACAGTCCACACAGAAAGGCATCCAGGTGGGCTCTGAAAGTCTCCACAGCAGGAGACTCCACAACCTCTCTAGGCAGTCTGCTCCAGGGCTCCAGCACCCTCACTGTACAGAAGTTTCTCCTCATGCTGAACTGAAACCTTCTCTGTTCCAGTTTGTGTCCATTGCTCCTTGTCTGGTTGCTGTGCACCACCCAAAAGAGCTTGACCCCCTCCACTTGACCCCCACCCCTCAGCTATTGACAGATGCCGCTCAGATCCCCTCTCAGCCTTCTCTTCTCCAGACTAAACAGCCCCAGGGCTCTCAGTGTCTCTCCATAGGGAAATGCTCAAGTCCCCAAATCATCCTCGTGGCTCTCTGCTGGACTCTTTCCAGCAGGTCTCTGTCTCTCCTGAGCTGGGGAGCACAGAACTGGACACAGTATTGCAGGTGTGGTCTCAACAGGGCAGAGGGGGAGAAGAACCTCCCTAGCCCTGTTGGTCACACTTTTCCTGATGACCCCCAGACTACCATTGGTTCTCTTGGGCACAAGGGCACATTTGATTTTTTTATTTTCTTTTTTAGTTCTCCTTATTTTGTGTAGAAGTGAGCTGTGTAACTTGTTAAGCTACTGCAGACAATCATAAGGGGCCAGACCTTAAGTGGGGGGAGTCCCTTAACCCTTTTGAGAAAGCTCAAAGTCTGAGGGGGAACTTGGGTGAAGAAAGCCTCTTTTCTGCACCTGCTGTTGAGTGGTCTGAAAGTGCCTTTGGTTTGAAGGAGGATGCAGTGTGGATCTGAATTCTGGGTAGTTGGTTCTAGCTAACTAGCTCGTTTTGTGCCAAGTCATTCTGTTTTCTGCAGCAGCCAGGTTGGAGTGGGAAGCTCTGGGCCCCTCCTGGAGCCTTTGTCTGGACTCTGGACCCGCAGCCATATGCTACAATGCAGTGACTCCCAGGCCAGCATCCAGCACTTTTAACATTAACATGATCCCACTGTGGGATAAAGAGACCCCACAGCCTTTTAAAGACCCCGTCCTGTTCTTGCAGCTGCTACCAGGTGACCTGGTAAGGTAGGCTTGGGTGCCCACTCCTCTTCTGGCCATGCAGTATCACTCAGAAGGGGTCGCTGCTACCTTTGACCTCCTGTGGCTGTGCTGGGTTACCGAACTGGGAGGCTTGGCTGAGACACCTGGAGACTGTGAGGCCATTCAATGGGACTTAGGCAGGCTGAGACCTGGGCACAGAGGAACCTGATGAGGTTCAGCAAGGCTGAGTACAGAGTCCTGCACCTGGGAAGGAAGAATAAACTGCAGCAGTACAGGTCTGGAGAGGATCTGCTGGATAGCAGCCCCGCAGAGGAGGGCCTGGCAGTGCTGGCGAGCAGCAAGTTCTGCATGGGACAGCAATGTGCACTGGTGGCCAAGGAGGTCAATGGCATCCTGGGGGGCATTGGGAAGAGTGTGCCCAGCAGATCCAGGGAGGTTCTCCTCATCCTCTACTCTGCTCTGGTGAGGCCCCACCTGGAATATTTAGTTGCAGGCTCCCCAGTTCAAGAGGGACAGGGATCTGCTGGAGAGAGTCCAAGGGAGGGCCACAAGGATGAGGAAGGGCCTGGAGCACTGGTCTATGAAGAGAGGCTGAGGGACATGAGGCTTTTTGATCTGGTGAAGAGAAGACTGAGAGGGCATTTAATAAACGTTTATAAATAGCTGAGGGTTGGGGGTCAGGAGGGAGGGGACAAACTGTGCTCAGTTGCACCCTGGGATAGCACAAGGAGAAATATGTATAAACTGCAGCACAGCAAATTCCACCTCAACATGAGGAAGAACTTCTTGACTGTAAGGATCCCAGAGCCCTTGCACAGGCTGCCCAGAGAGGTTGTGGAGTCTCCTTCTCTGGAGCCTTTGCAGCCCTGTCTGGATGTGTTCCTGTGTGACCTGCACTGGATTATCTTCTGCCCTGGCAGGGAGGTTGGACTGGAAGGTCTCCAGAGGTCCCTCCCAACCTGTAACATTCTGGGATCCAGTGAACAGCATCTGTGTGTGACAGGCAGGGTGCCTGTCCGGGACAGGTCCGTGTCTGCTGGTGCCTGACCTGCTCTTCAGGTGTCTCCAGCTGCTGTTGGGCGGTGGCGTGGCAGGGTGCGGTGACAGGCAGGCTGCCGCCTCTCTGCAGCAGGGCTTGTGCTCATGTGGTGCAGTGCTTCCTGCTTTCCTGTGAGCCATGCTGAACTCAACACTACCTTGTATTTCCCTCAGCAACTAGAAAATGTTCAGGGAGGCTGAGGAGGAAATCCAAGTGCTCAAACCCGAGAGGTGCAGGGGTGGAGCTGAATGATTTGCCAAGGAAAAGGGGAGCGGAGCTTGCCGTGAGGGTGGTCTCGGTGTTTGGTCACACCTCAGTCTGCTGGGTAAGGCACTGCTGGGTAAAAGGGCCCAAAAGGTGGTGCTCGGTGCAGTTAAATCCCTTTGGCAGCTGGGCACAAGTGGTGCTCCTCAGGGCTCAGCATTTGCTCCACTTCTGTTTGACATTTTTATTGATGCCCTTGATGCAGACAGTGGGTATCAGCCCTGAGTTCCCAGGTGACACCAAGTGAGGTGAAAGAGTTGATCTGGATGAGGGCAAGGAGGCTCTACAGAGGCACTTGGATAGACTAGATCCTTGGCCAATCACAGTGGCATGAGGTTCAACAAGGCAAAGTAATCCCGAGGGGCTTTGCCAGCCTGAAGGTGTCTGTGGTTCTGTGGTATAGGTCACGCTGTGGTTTGGGGTGGGAGGCAGCAGAGATGCCTCCAGCTGTGCTGTTCCCTGACCCTCAGGAGTCCCTGCCCAGGTCAGTGCTGCCCCGCACCTGTGCCCACACCAGTCAGCCAGGAGGAGCGCAGGCAGCAGGTGAAGGCTGTCAGCTCCTGTGCACCTGCTCTGCCTCTGCTCTGATTCACTCAAGGCAGAATTCGGCCACAAGGAGACTCTTCCCAGGCTGTCAGGTTGCTCAGTTGCCTGGGAATTAGGGTCTGTGTTGCCAGGAGTGCAGCACAGACCTGGCATTCGTGGCTGGGGCTAAGTGTGTGTGGGAGGGAGGCAGCAGCAAGTTAGCCTTTTTTATAGAATCACAGAATGGTAAGGTTGGAAGAGACCTCAAAGATCATCCAGTTGCAACCCTCTGCCATAGGCAGGGACACCTCCCACTAGTACAGGTCACTCAAGGCCTCATCCAACCTGGCCTTGAACACCTCCAAGGAGGTTGTGTAGCACAGAATCACCCAACGTGACTGAAGCAACCTGTGCCAGTGTCTCACCACCCTCACTGTAAAGAACTTCCTCCTAACATCCAATTTCAATCTTCTCTCTGCCAGTTTAAACCTATTGCCCCTTGTTCTGTCATTGCAAGACCTTGTCTTCTCTTCTCCAGGCTGAATATGTTCTGGGATGTTCCAGGGGGCATATTTATGTCTGTGTTACTGGGCTTGGAGGTGTTTAGCTCCTAGTACAGCTCACTCAAGGCCTCGTCCAACCTGGCTTTGAACACCTCCAGGGAGGGAGCAGCCACCACCTCCCTGGGCAACCTGTGCCAGTGTCTCACCACTCTCACTGCAAACAACTTCTTCCTAACATCCATTTTCAATCTCCCCTCGGCCAGTCCAAACCCATTGCCCCTTGTCCTGTCATTACAAGACCTTGTCAATAGTCCCTCCCCAGCCTTCCTGTAGCTCCCTTCAGATACTGGAAGGCTACTAGAAGGTCTCCTGGAAGCCTTCTCTTGTCCAGGCTGCAGAGCCCCAACTCTCTCAGTCTGTTCTCATAGGAGAGCTGCTGCAGCCCTCTGATCATCCTCGTGGCCTCCTCTGGACCCACTCCAACACTTCCATGTCCTTCCTGTGCTGAGGACTCCAGAACTGCACACAGGACTCCAGATGGGGTCTGAGGAGAGCAGAGGAAAGGGGCAGAATTCCCTCCCTTTTTGTGCCCATCCTGGCTTTTCTGGGTTGATGCCCCATGATAAAAACTTTCCCATGGAAACTGATGAAGAAGCTGGTAAGTCAGGAGGAAGGAAACTATTCCTTGTTGTTTAGGGAGGTAAAATATGAGTATTTCCTGGAGTAGTAAAGGGAAAGTTGGCAAGCATATGGGAGAGAGTAATTAACAGAGGAAAAACAAACAAAACTCTTTCTGTGGCTGAGAAGGGGGGGGTGGGGGGAGCAGTTAATAATGTGATTCATTCCAAAGAGCCAAGGGTTAGAGTGTGGTAAATAGGAGCTTTCATTACTCTGCTGGTCTGCAGAGCTAAGCTTTTTGGGCTGCAGGGAGCTGCTCGTGCTCCTCAGGAAGACTTAGCAAAATATTGAATGTAAGCATCTCGAAGCAGCCAGTGCTGTCTGCTGCAGCACATAATACATTCATGTCTGAGGCCTTGAATAAAAAGCATTTGTAATGTGAGAAATTAATATATATAATTTTATATCCCACCTGGTGTGCCAAAATTAGCAGCAGTCATTTGTTGGTAATTCTTGCAGCCCAGTAGAGGAGCTGCTTTTAAATGGCATGCTGCTGGTACTGCTGAAAGCACTGGCAGGACTTCCAAGGCAAGATGGAAAATACTCTTTAATATGCTTTTTCATATGAATAATGGTTTTGTGTGTAGAAAGCAGTCTGGGGGGAAAAGCCAAAAGCAAACCCACAAAAAGAAAGGTGTAGTCAATCTGGATTGACTTAGAATGAGCTCTAGTACTAAAACCATTTCAGTGGGCAAACCATCCTGAGTGCAGTCAGGCTTGCTTTGTTGTTTTTGCCTTCCCTTGCTTTGGTCCAGTGTGCACCTGCAGCATCGTTGCTAGCAGTAAGTGGAATTAATAATGTGTTGCAGAGTTTTAATTCATAATTAGAGGCACTGGGAAGTTAGAAAGACATTTTTTCATTTTACCATGTTTATGATATTGATTCTTCAGCTGGCCTGAGTGTGTGGTGAGGCTGGCAGCAGGATGCCAGCCCTGACCCACACTATTACCTGTAATTACCAACAGGTGTGGAGTCAATCAAGCCTTGCCCATCAGCCACCTCTGCAGGCCTTCAGGCCTCTTAGGGAGTGACTTGTGGGTGCATGCTGGCTCGATGTGCACTAAGCACCTGCAAGCCTGGGGGATTTCTGTCCTTTGGGTCATCTGGCCTGAGATGTCTTTGAAGCAGTTGCCGTAAGGTCAGACTGATGGTAAGTCAAGCAGTATCTGCTGCAACAATGCCTAATGCTTTGGGAGCCCTTTCCGAACTCCGCTTGCCTTGCTGCACCAGTGACTACCCACACTGCTAGTTAGGAGAGCATAGCCCTGGGTTGTAGATAGCTGCTGTGTGTTTTCCAGAGATGCTGGCATGGGCAGAGGTTAGTTGGTGGAAGGTGTGTATCCTCCTGAGCCAGTAGATGAAAATGCTGTTGGTTGCTTTAAGGCTGATACTTTTTTTTTTTTTTTTGGGGGGGGTGTGTGTGTGTGATGAATTTTCTCTTTTCTCAGAGTGATGGGACAAAGCAACATGGTCCTATCCCTACCTGACACCTTAAGAAGTCCCTCAGCAGTTTTCTTGTAGCCCCCTTCAGATCCTAGAAGGCCACAAGAAGGTCTCTTGGGAGCCTTCTCCTCTCCACACTGAGCAACCCCAACTCTCTCAGCCTGTCCCTACAGCAGAGCGGCTCCAGCCCTCTGCTCATCCTCGTGACCCTGCTCTGGACACCTTCCAGCACCTCCATAGCCCTTTTATAATATATACCCTTCTGTTATTTGTTATAATAAATACCCTTTTGTGTTTACCCTTGCTGCCCTGCCATTCTCAGGTGAATTTCAAGGTTTCAGTTACTTGGAAGATCTGAGCTATTTTTGTTTCTAATTAATTTTATACACTGATAGGGAGTAGTGATTTTTTTTAAATTTTTTTTTCCCAAAGAGGGTGAAATTTTATTCTGCTTTTCAGATTATTGTAAGGTCAGCCCCAGTGTCTTTGCTTGTTTCAGGGTGCAGGGGAAGAAGTGATTTGTCAGTGTGCTGGAAGGGGCAAGGAAAAGACTATTTTAGCTGCATTGTGGTTTTGTGTTTTCTCTGGCAGCCTATCGGTAGCTTTCCTCTCGCTTGCGTAGGGGGGAGGGAAGGTAAGTGAAGAACGAATTTTCCTCCCATTGAGGAGTGATCTCTGCGTGCATTCCGAAGGCTGAGAAAGCCCCCAAGGTCAAAGACACATGTTAGGGTTTGATTTGAAAAACTAGCTGTGGAAACTTGCTTCAGCTGTAGCTGCTTGATTTTCAGAGCTGATGCAACAGTAGAGATAGGTTTTGCTTGCCCAGGATTTGCAGAGGCTGTTTACCAACAGCTAGGAAGCAGCAGCTGTCTCCCTATGCTCCCCTCTTTCCCCCATCCAGACATGATGTAAACACACAAATCCTTTGGCTGCTTTTCTCCTCCTGCCTTTGCAGCTGGGAAGTCTGGCTCCGGTACTTCGTGCTCCGGTGCCCTTACCTGCAGGCAAGGCATGATCCAGATTGAAGTGTAATCCTCCCAGATTAGTAAACAAGCCCTGCCCCATGCCTGTCACTAAGCTGAGCAGCTCTTGGGAGGAATATTTCTAGGCTTGTAAAAAGAGTTTCTAGCAGAAACTTTCCTTTCAAAATATGCTGATCTGTGCAAATAGTTAAATGAGCAAGAAACAGTTCCTGAAGAATGAAGGTGCTGAGTCTCTATAGCCACTTGCTAATATTTCCCTCTCC
Source organism: Eubucco bourcierii (assembly GCA_013396675.1). Lineage (NCBI taxonomy): Eukaryota > Metazoa > Chordata > Aves > Piciformes > Ramphastidae > Eubucco > Eubucco bourcierii. Next base: position 104,196 of record VWZE01013803.1, on the reverse strand, counting down.
GGGATGGGTTTGTTTCACAGCTGAACCTAAAAGTCCTTCATAGCTGGCAGTGGTGCTGGGTGGTTCTCCCTTCCCTGGTACCTCTCGCTGCATTTAACTGCTTTTCAGTTTCATCACACTTTTTTTCCCCCACCAGCTATGTGCAAAGCTGTAGATAAGTAAGAAACTCACCACATAGGTGAAACCATGGAAAAAGAACCTGTGATATTCTCCTGCTGAACCTTGTTTTGAAATTGCAATGACAGGACAAGGGCAGTGGATTTAAACTGGCAGAGGGGAGATTGAAACTAGGTGTTAGGAGGAAGCTCTTTGCAGTGAGAGTGGTGAGACACTGGCACAGGTTGCCCAGGGAGGTTGTGGAGCACAGAAGCACCCAACGTGATCAAAGATCACGTTGGGCACTTCTGTACTCCACAACCTCCCTGGAGATGTTCAAGGCCAGGTTGGACAAGGCCTTGAGTGAGCTGTACTAGTGGGAGGTGTCCCTGCCTATGGCAGGGGGTTGGAACTAGATGATCTTTGAGGTCCCTTCCAACCTTACCATTCTATCAGTCTATGAAATGAGGAGTTCCTCCTCTTCTGAGGAGCCGTCTGGGAACCTTGGATGGTGGACAGGACAGCCTTGGGTTGGATGGCACATGGTAACCTGCAGGGCTCAAGGCTGCAGGGGAGAGCCTCTGGTGTGTTCATCACAGGTGTGCTGTTGGTTTTAGCTTGTCCCCTCTGCCTTGCACCTGATCCACAGCAGAAGTGGAGCTGCTCCTCTTGGCTGGAAGTTATACCTATGGGAACTTTATAGACAAAGTGCATCCTTGTCTTTGCAGAGTTATCCTTCCTTTATCTACCAAGGATCTAGACATTGAGGCCCTAGGGCATCTACAGCCTGCCCCAGGGGCTGCCTGGCTGTGGTTCTGCCTTGAGCTCTTTGTGAGCCAAGCCTGCTCAAGGGCTTTCTTATCCGACTAATTCCCCAGGACAGCAGGAGCAGCCAGCCTGATGCTCTGTGCGCAGCCCCTTGCCCTACACTGGAAGGAGCCACAAGGCCTTTTCTCTTTGCTGTAGCCAAAATGACTTTGCTCTACCCTGTTTGGGAAGTACCAGCTCTGTGTGCTTACTGCCCCTGATGCTTGCACAGAACCATTCCAAAACCCTTCCCCACCGCGGGCTGCAAGTGCCCCAGGAAAGGTTTACTGGCTTTAGCCTAAAATGTGAGATGCTTTAGGCTGACTAAACCTTAGTTTGGTAGTGGAAAATGGGAGAAACCTTCCAGTTCGGTAGCCTGGGATGCAGTCTGTTGGCAGCCCAGGCTTTCTCGGTTGGTTCTGTGGGGTCCTGTGCCTGCTGGTCCTTGCCTGACCCTGTGGGAAGGCAGCTTAGTAAGCTGAGCTGGGGCAGTGCTAGTGCTGTGCAAAAATTACTTCCTTTCTACCAGGCCATCTCTCTGAAATGCTCTGGTGGGGCAGGGATGTGCATCTGAGAGCTGAACCGTCTGAAAGACAGATTTTAAAGGAATTTGGTGCTGTGTTTTGAAAATGAACTTTATAGGACTTCACCTCCCTGTACTGGTTGTGTTGCTCCCTAAAAGACATCAGCCTGCACCTCTGGTGAATCTTGCCATGCACTTTTAAAAATCACCTGCTTTTTAGATAAGTAGTCCTGTTCCCATAAAACTACTTCTGACCTTCTTTAGTGCCTTTTACTTGTTTTATTGTGAGTAAAGGAAACAAGACTTTGGGCTGCAGTGGCAGTGCTGCACTTGGCTCCTTGCCTCTTCACAGAAGTGTGCATGGTAATAAACAGCCCTTCTAAGCTTTCTGCTGCAGGCTCTGAGCGTTGCTGTGCCTCAGCTTACTTGCCTGTAACAAAGCTCTTGCCTGTGTGTCTTTAATGAAGGGCTGTCCTGAGGTAGAAATTGCCTTCCTTGGAATTAGAGGAGGAGGAGGGATGTGTGGTGCTGAGGAAAAGCTAAGCCAGGAAACACCTGGCAACCAGATGGCCCCTAGCATGCTGCATCATACCCACACCTTCATTAAGGATTACTGAGGCTGTCTCTGGGTAATAGATTTAGAGGTTTGGGGTCACAAAGAATTAGAAAATTGTAGCCAGTTGCAATTAAACTCGAGTTATTTTTAGAGGACAAAGAACTGAGCTGAAAACTGAATTACAGCTACTTGAGAGGTTAGGGCTTGCATACTGTGGGGGCTGTTTCCCAGGCTGGCAACAGAAGGGTCCCTTCTGCTTTGCTCAGAGGCGGGAGCAGCCCAGGCTGGAGCCGGCAGAGCTGTGAGCAGTGGCACTAAGGTGGGGCTGGTGGTGCTCTGCTTCCCGAGGGCAGCTGGCATTATGTTCTTCTATGGCTACCAAAGATGGGGGCTGCTCAGAATGCCAGTAGGGGAGAACTCTCTGGGCTGGTATCATACACTGATGCTGTTACCTGTTTAATGTGGGTTTGTATTTCCTCTCCAGCATGCCTGCACTCTCAGGGTAAACTTGATGTATTTTCAAGCGAGCTGTGAGGATATCAGTAAGGGAACAGAGGTTGGGAGGAGTTGTGCTTGCACAGGAACCCTCTCTGTGGTGGTGACCAGCCAGCTGCAGTGATTGCTGGCATGTGGTGGGTCAGGAGTTTGGGGTGGCCCTATGTGGGTGCACAGAAGTGAGCATGCAGAAGGTGCTCTCCTTCCTGCATTTCTTGTGCTCCCCTGGCTGCTCCAGAGGCTGGCTTACTGCTGTGCTGGGAGGTGAGCGATGCCTTTTCCCCAGGGGGTGATTCTGTGCCTCATGAGCTCATCTCCCAGCTCTTGCTGGACTGGATGGTAGCCTCTTGCTCCATGCTCTGGGCTGGCTGTTGCCCTGCCACCAGGCCGGCTGCCCAATCCTTGTGTCCTGGTGCCACTGAAGGCAGAGGAGCATTGCTGGGTTTTATCCCATGTGTGCTCCGAGCAGCTCCTTTGCAGGCAGCACATCTCACCTTGCAGAGCTGCTGAGCCTGACTTGGAAAGAGTTATCATTGAGATCTGCTTAGTTACCTCTTAGTGTTGGTATCAAAGCCTGCTGTCGACTTCTTGCAGTGAGTTCTGAGGGACCCACCTCAAAAAACTCGTTTTAAATATCGCTACAGGTTTCTTTGTAAGGCCACTACCTGTGGGGTCGGTTCTGCAGCTGAGCTCTTTGTTCAAGAGCAACTTGCTCATGCAGTGGGAGCTGTTTGTGTTTGATTAAAGAGGAGCCAGTGACACCCCAGCACATGCTATGGGCCGACCACATGAATGCGGAGCCACCGGCACGCAAGGGTGGATCAAGCTGTGCAGGGAGGCTTTTCATTTTCTAATCTCTCTGAGTTTGAAGGGCTATTTCCTATTTTGCCCTCAAGAGAGGAAAAATAAATCTCCTCAGTTCTTGAAAGCTACTGCCCCAGGCTAGGCAGCCCATAGGTGAGCAGTTCCTTACCCAGCCAAACCAGAATACCCTTTTGTTGGGCGCCGGTGGTGTCTTCAACCAGTGCAAAACCATAGCAGCAGCTTGGGAATCAAAAGCAAGTGGAACGTGCCTGAAGGATTTGCTGTGGTGCCCTTGGCTCTCCCCTGAGAGGAGCCCAGCTGTCTTGGAGCTGAAATTAAAATGTGACTCCTAAAATAGGCCTAATTAGGGTACTTCCTTTAGACAGTGTCTGGTGCAGGCAGCACTAGTTTTGGGAGTGTGCAGTGGTGTTGGGTTTTTTTGGGTGAAGAAGAGTTTGAGTAGTTGCTGAGGGAGGGAGTGATGAGTAGCTGCACGCTGTGTTGGTGTTCTCCAGCTTGGGAAAGTTGTGACAAAGCACAAGATCTCTTTTCCTCTACAAGTCCTGCTGCTCTGGGATGTGGACCTGATGAAGACTTGTACAGAACTACTGCTCCAATGGTGTGCTGGCATTCACTGAGCTGCGAGGCAGCTTCTCTTGACTGGGCACCTTTATTTTGGCTCAGTCCTTGAAAGAGGATTATTCTGCAGCAACATTTGAAGCAGAAACCCAGGCACTGCAGCCCCATGTCCATAGGGGAGTTTCAGTTAGTTGTGACAGCAGGGGAAACTCGATGGAAACCTGAGTGTGTATGAGTCAGTAGGGAGAACTGGAGCTAGGGTTGGGTTGGAAGGGACCTGGCGAAGCAGGCTGGGACTTGCTCTCAGCTGGAGGTTGAGTGGCTGTGGTGTTTGTTCTGTATTAGGGCTCTGGCAGCTACTTCCACTCTAGATTGGCTGCTGGGGATGTTGGATATCTCTGGAAAGGTGCTTGGAGCTGCCTGTGTCTGACAGCTTTGGCTTATTTGCCTAATAGCTGTTTACAGTTTTTTCTTTTTTTTTTCCCAGGAAGACTCATGGTGTAATGAATGGCAGAATACTTTCAAAACTCCAAACCTAATAGTAGTAATTACTCTTTATAGTATTACCTTTGCCTTGTTGGACAAAGTTTGGTGTGGACATTCATCATACCACAGAACTGTCAGGATTGGAAGGGACCTCCAGGAGCGTCCAGCTCCAACCCCCTGCCATGGGCAGGGACACTTTACACTATATCAGCTTGCCCACAGCCACATCCAACCTGGCCTTAAAACACTCCAGGTATGGCTTCCACCACCTCCCTGGGCAACCTGTGCCAGTGTCTCACCACCCTCATGCTGTAGAACTTCTTCCTAACATCCAATCTCAATCTCCCCTCCTGTAGCTTGGATCTATTGCTCCCAGACCTATCCCTACCTGACACCCTAAGAAGTCCCTCCCCAGCTTTTTTTGTAGCCCACTTCAGTTCCTGGAAGGCCACAAAGAGGTCTCCTGGGAACCTTCTCTTCTCATGTTGAAAGTCTCAACATGAGCCTGCAGTGTGAGTGCAGCCCAGACAGCAACCGAGTGCTGGGCTGCAGCAAGAGCAGTGTGGCCAGCAGGGCAAGGGAAGGGATTGTGCCCCTTTGCTCTGCTCTCCTCACACCCCACCTAGAGTCCTGTGTGCAGTTCTGGAGCTCCCAGCACAGGAAGGACATGGAAATGTTGGAGCAGGTCCAGAGGAGGCCACCAAGATGCTCAGAGGGCTGCAGCAGCTCTACTATGAAGACAGACTGAGAGAGTTGGGGCTCTGCAGGCTGGAGAAGAGAAGGCTTCAAGGAGACCTGATAGTAGCCTTCCAGTATCTGAAGGGGGCTACAGGAAGGCTGGGGAGGGACTATTTACAAGGTCTGGTAATGACAGGAGGAGGAGAAATGAGTTTGGACTGGCAGAGGAGAGATTGAAACTGGACGTTAGGAAGAAGTGAGGGTGGTGAGACACTGGCACAGGTTGTTCAGGGAGGTTGTGGAGCACAGAAGCACCGAACGTGATCTCTAATCGCATTGTGTGCTTCTGTGCTCCACAAGCTCCCTGGAGGTGTTCAGGACTAGGTCAGATGAGTCCTTGAGTGACCTGCACTAGTGGGAGGTGTCCCTGCCTATGGCGCAGGGGGTTGGAACTGGCTGAGCTTTGAGGTCCCTTCCAACTTAAAACATCCTATGAATTTATTTTTTTTTTATCTGTAGAAAAAATGTGGAGTGGTGATGATCTTCCACAAAAGTCAAGTGCAGAATCTTGACAATCCTGCAGAGAGTTACTGCATTTTTCCTGTGAATTTTTTAAAGCAGCTTTACTAGAGTCCTTTACTAGAGAACTACCCCAGTTTCACAATACCATCTGTTAGTTACCAAAAATTCTTCAGAGAAAATACTTTTTCCCCCTTCCTCCCCAAGTGCTGAGGCATATCAGATTTTCTGCCTCCCTATGAAGTTCCCCAAGGCTTTTCCTTACTGCTCAGTGTAACTGCCTTTTATTGATTTTCAGAAAGCTTCCTGTTGTTCATCTTTAGTTTTTAAAATACATATCTGCACATGCAGAAATATTTGCATATATATATATATATTATTCCCCCCCAGCCTTCCAGAGAAGGAGACTCCACAACATCTCTGGGCAGCCTCTGCAAGGGCTCTGGGACCCTCACAGTCAAGAAGTTGTTGCTCATGGTGAAGTGGAACTTGCTGTGCTGCAGTTTCCATCCCTTGGCCCTTGTCCTGTGCCAGGGCAAAAGTGAGCAGAGGCTGTCCCTGTCCCTTCCTTCCTGCCCTCAGCTCTTGACAGACATTGCTCATATCCCCTCTCAACCTTCTCCTCTGCAGACTAAGCAACCCCAGGGTTCTCAACTTCTCCTCATCAGGCAGTGCTGCAGTCCCTTCAGCATCCTTGTAGCCCTGCCTTGGGCTCTCTCCAGCAGATCCCTGTCCCTCTTGAACTGGGTAGCCCAGAACTGGATGCAGTATTGCAGGTGGGGCCTGACTGGAGCAGAGGATGAAGAAGAACTTCCCTGGATGTGCTGGGTACACTCTTCTCGATGCCCCCCAGGATGCGATTGGCCTCCTTGGCCACCAGGGCACGTTTCTGTCCCATGCAGAACTTGCTGCCCACCAGCACTGCCAGGCCCTCCTTCGTGGGGCTACTCTTCAGCAGATCCCTTTACCAGGGCTTTGGATAGGGTCTGAGTTTGCAGTGTGGATTCAACAGGAGAACCTCCATAAAGAGCAGGAAAATGAGGCTATGTGATCTGACTCTTGTTTGATTCAAGGCAAGGAACCATTTATTGTTAGTTAGTATCTTCCATTGGGAGAGTTTCAGAATGCATGTTGTGTTGTGGGAGAACCCACAGTCATCAGCAATAAAATCGTTGTTGCTAAGGTGTTCAAGATCCTCAGAAGTAAAGGATGTTTTCATTTCAGGTGGTAAAGTTAACTCAGGACCCATCTTCTAACAAGCCCAGAACTTTATTGTCTACAAAGCCTGGAGGAAGGACAACAGTGACTTGGAGGAGATTGGTAGTGATTTGCAGATCTTCAGCCTGGGGCTACTTAGTCTGCAGAGCAGAAGGCTGAGAGGGAATCCGAGCAATGCCTATAAGTATCTGAGGGTCAGGAAGGAAGGGACAGGGACAGCCTCTACTCTCTTGTGCCCTGGCACAGGACAAGGGGCAAGGGATGGAAACTGCAGCACAGCAACTTTCACCTCAACATGAGCAACAATTTCTTGACTGTAAGGGTCCCAGAACCCTGGCATAGGCTGCCCAGAGAGGCTGTGGAGACTTTCAGAGCCCACCTGGATGCATTCCTGTGTGGACTAGCCTGGGTGATGCTGCTTTTGGCAGGGGATTTGGGCTGGATGATCTCTGGGAATGCCTTCCAACCCCTAAGGTTCTGTGATGCTGTGATTTACTCGTTCTTTGCTGCCATTCTGTGCCCTGGGTAGTGGAGCAGCTGGCCCCAAACAGCAATGTCTGGAAATCGCCTAACAAGCCTACAGAACAGGAGGGTGAGAGGAGAACTTGCAACTCTCTGCCCCTGTGTGCAAGGCTGCTGCAGTGGCAGGCACTGGGCTCTTCTCACAAGTAACTACTGACAGAATGAGAGGCAATGGCCTCAGGCTGTGCCAGGGGAGGTTTGGGCTGGACATAAGAAAACATTTTTCATGGAAAGGATTCTCAGGCACTGGCAGAGGCTGCCCAGGGAGGTGGTTGAGTTGCCATCCCTGGATGTGTTTAAAAGCCACCTGGAGCTGGTGCTTGGAGACATGGTGTAGTGACACTTACTGTGGAGGGCAAAATGGGTGCACTTGATGATCTCAGAGTTCCTTCCCAACCTGCATGATGCTGTTCTGTTCTAAAAATCCAAGAAGATCTTAGAAGTTGTGCTGCTGCTGAGGAAATGGCCACAGTTCATCATTGCTTTGTTGTTCCTGCTTGAATTCAGTGATCCAGAACACTGATACTGGGTGATTTTATTTAGACTGTCTGGATTCAGACTATTCTGGGCAGCAAAAAGGTTCCACCCCATACTCTGCTTTAGTTCTGTGTCCTATTTAGTCTGCAGAAGGGAAGGCTGAGAGGAGATCTTACTCATGTTTGCAAATATCTGAAGGATGGGCATCATGAAGAAGGGGCCAGGCTCTTTTTGTTGGTGTCCTGCAGTAGGGTAAAGGGCAATGGACAGAAACCGGAACTCAGCAAGTTCCACATGAGCATGAGGAAAATACTTCTTTACTCTAGGAGAGGCAGAGCCCTGGAGCAGGCTGCCCAGAGAGGCTGTGGAGTCTCCTTCACTGGAGACATTCCAAACCTGCCTGGATGTGTTCCTGTGTGACCTGCTCTGGGTGACGCTGCTTTGGGTTGAACTTGATGACCTTGAGAGGTGCCTCCCAACCTCCCTGACGTTCCATGATTCTAGTAAGTGTGGTAGAGTTTTTCTGCAGTAAAATAGGCAGCAGACTTTATCAGTCTTGCTGTACCTGTGGACAGCTTAAGCATCACTGAACAGCATTTGCTGTTTAGGTGTGAGAGCTATGCCAGAACAACTTGTTGGCCATTAGCTGATTTTTATTCCTTCATCAGGTTTTAATTGGGTGCTTTCCAGTCAGGACCAAAACCTGGGTTTGGGTTTGTTGGTTTTTTTTCCCCCAGTTGTGATTTTTGGTCCTAGTCCTTCTAGCTAAACCTAGGTATGTGTGGCATCAGTGCATGTGAGGTCCCAGCCTCTTCGTTAGGGGTAAGGAGGAGGCTGTACCTGTGGGCTGGATTGCAGGGTTAGCACCTGCAGTGTCTTGTGTGCTTATCAGCCTGATTATTGCCTTTGTCCTTTGACCAGCATGCACTCTTCTGTGGCACTCTCTTAGCCCTTTCAAAGCTTCTGGGCCAAAATGAATTCCTTGCTCAGAAAAGCCAATGCTGGCACTGTCTGGGGGTATTCTTCATGGGTGCAGTAAGAGGAGAGATGCCTGGCATTATGGTATACTAAGCTGAGGGATACTGTTGGAGCCAGTCCAGAGGAGTCTATGAAGATACTCAGACGGCTGCAGCAACTCTGCTGTGAGGACAGGCTGAGGGAGTTGGGGCTCTGCAGCCTGGAGAAGAGAAGGCTTCCAGGAGATCTTGGAGTGGCCTTCCAGTATCTGAAAGGGTTTACAGGAGGGTTGGGAAGGGACTGTTGACAAGGTCTTGCAATGACAGGACAAATGGCAATGGGTTTAAAGTGGCAGAGGGGAGATTGAAACTGGATGTTAGGAGGAAGTTGTTTGCAGTGAGTGTGGTGAGACACTGGCACAGGTTGCTTTGATCACATTGGGTGATTCTGTGCTCCACAACCTCCCTGGAGGTGTTCAAGGCCAGGTTGGACGAGGCCTTGAGTGACCTGTACTAGTGGGAAGTGTCTCTGCCTATGGCAGGGAGTTGGAACTGGATGATCTTTGAGGTCCCTTCCAACCTTACCATTCCATGAGTCTATGCTCCAAAAGTGTGGAATGGTAGAGGTTGGAAGGGACTTCTGGAGATTGAGTCCAACCCCTCTGCCAAGGCATACTGGGCAGACATGTCCAGATGGGTCTTGGAAGTCTCTGGAGAAGGAGACTTGGCAGTCACTCTGGGCAGCCTGTGCCAGGGCTCTGGGACCCTCACAGGAAAGAAGCTTTTCCTCATGTTGAGGTGGAACTTTCTGTGTTTTAGTTTGTGTCTGTTTGTCTCCAGTACCCTCATCCTCTGCTCACAGCAAAGGATGAGGGTACTGGAGCCCTGGAGCAGGCTGCCCAGACAGACTGTGGGGTCTCCTTCTCTGAAGAGGTTCAAGACCCATTTGGACACTGCCATCCTGGACAGCCTGCTGTGGGTGACTCTGCTTTAGCAGAGAGTTTGAGCTGGATGATCTCCAAAAGTCTCTTCCAACTCCTGCCATGCTCAGATTGTCAAGTGTTGGGACAGGTTTCTGAGGAGGTGGTGGAGTCACCATGCCTGCAGGTCTTTCTGTGTGGATGTGGTGCTGAGGGTGTGTTGGAGTGGCAGCAGCTCAGCAGCAGTGGTGGGATTGTGAGCTCTAGGTGAGGGGTTGGACTTGATCTCAAAGGTCTCTTTGAACTCAGCACTTCTGTGGTCCTGTCACAGGGCAGCACTGGAATGAGGCTGTCCCCACCCTCGTGGTATTTGTAAGCATTGTGCAGATTCCCTCTCAGTCTTCTCCATGCTCAACAACTCCAGGTCTCAGCCTCTCTTCCTAAGACAGCTGTTCCAGTTCCTTCTTCATTATCCTAGAGAGTGCCAACAGGAGACTGGATTCTGATAGTACATCCTTGTCACTCTTGAGCTGGGGGCTCCTTGGCAGCTCCTCACTCATCCATACAGGTCTCTTTTCTCTTCTCCTTGCTTTGTTACTCAGAGAAATTCTCCTGTGTTGAGCTCGGGGGAAGTGATGTTTGCACATTAACCACATCAGACAGACAGGGAGAGCTGTGCCCATGCCAAGGGACCTGCAAAGGCAGTACTTGAACTGCCTTCCTGCACTCCCACTCCCCTGGTGCATCCTGGTCTCCTGTGGATGTTTGGTTGCACAGAGCTGTGTGTGAGTGCTGATGGAAAGGGCAGCCACCTCCTCTGCCCAGCCTCCCTGGCTGGTGTGGGCAGGCAGCAGACTACTGCCTTCCAGGGCAAATGGCACTGCACAGTTCCACTGTCCTGCAGGGATCACTTCTGTGGTTTTATTATTTCCTTCATCATTTTGAGCTCAAGAATATGACTTTTGGTCTTAAGGGCCAAATGCTTGGAAAGTCCAGCTGGACTACTAATGGTGGGGGCAGACTGAGAGAGTTGGGGCTGTTCAGTCTGCAGAGGAGAAGGCTCTGAGGAGACCTTATTGTGGTCCTCCAAGATCTGAAGTGGGCTACAAGAAAGCTTCTGAGGGACTTGTTACGGTGTCAGGTAGTGACAGAACTGGAGGGGATGGAGCAAAACTAAAAGTGAGTAGATTGAGATTGGATGTTAGGAAGAAATTCTTCAGCATGAGGAGGGTGGTGAGACACTGGCACAGGCTGCCCAGGGAGGTGGTGGAAGCCTCATCCCTGGAGGTGTTTAAGACCGGCCTGAATGTAGCTGTGGGCAACCTGATCTGGTGTGAGGTGTCCCTGTGGGGTTTGGAACTGGATGGTCCTTGAGGTCCCTTCCAACCATGACAATTCTCTAACTGTATGATAGCAGCACAGGCTGCCCAAGGTAACCAAAGAGACTTCTGATTCAGGAACATCACTTCACGTCCGAAATGCTAATTGCATCAGCCGGTGCTAATCAGCAGCTGAACTGGGGCCAGGCTTGTTAGGGGAACCAACAAGTCTGCCTTTGAATGGAACCACAGGAGGAGAAGAGTGCGGCTCTCAGACCAGAGTGCAGCTGAGCTGTTTTGATGTTTGTGGGAGGCCCCGAGGCGACGCAGTGCAGGTTCTTCAGCGCTGACATCACAGATTGCTGGGACGTGCTGCCAAGTCCACGTGGGTGGAGAAGAAAGGAGGTGTTCTTGATTCTTCTAAACACTTGTGCTTCTGTTCTCAAGGGAGGAAAAAAGGAGCAAAGCTTCCCCATGATTCTCTGAGGATGGAAATGCCACAGCAGCTTCTTGGCTGACGGCAGGAATGGCATTTCCTGAGCTGTCTTCACTGCTTGGGATCTCGTCCCACTTATGTAAGTTGTGTTTTATCAACTGGAGCACATGCAGAAAGAAAAACTACTTGGAGAACTCCAGGAGCCATTTGTCACCACCTCACAATTTCCAGAAGAATTACTCTCACTCACAGTTGCCCTGAAAAAGAGGGTTCAGGTATTCTGCATCAAAGTGTTGAAATTGCATCCTTCTACCTGGACACTAAACACTTTTTGTCTTCTCTCCGATGATATTTAAGTTGCAAACCCTGAAAATTAGTACAAACATCCATAGCTAGAGAGCACCTTGGGAGATTTTTTATTATTTTTTTTTAGCAATTAGACTAATTTTTGATAGATTCTAAACTCATCCTTGCTGAAACTCTGCTCTGGCGAGGCCCCACCTGCAATACTGCATCCAGTTCTGGGCTTCCCAGTTCAAGAGGGACAGGGATCTGCTGGAGAGAGTCCAAGGGAGGGCTACAAGGATGCTTGGGAGACTGGAGCACTGCCTGATGAGGAGAGGCTGAGAGCCCTGGGGCTGCTTAGTCTGCAGAGGAGAAGGCTGAGAGGGGATCTGAGCAATGTCTGTCAAGAGCTGAGGGCTGGGAGAAGGAAGGAAGGGACAGGGACAGCCTCTGCTCACTTGTGCCCTGGCACAGCACAAGGGGCAAGGGATGGGAACTGCAGCACAGCAACTCCCACCTCAACATGAGCAACAACTTCTTGACTGTGAGGGTCCCAGAGCCCTGGCACAGGCTGCCCAGAGAGGTTGTGGAGTCTCCTTCTCTGGAGCCTTTCCAGCCCTGTCTGGATGTGTTCCTGTGTGATCTGCCCTGGATTCTCTCATCTTGCTCTGGCAGGGGTTGGGCTGGAAGCTCTCCAGAGGTCCCTTGTAGCCTCTGACATTCTGGGATCCTGTGGAATGTCATTTCTCTGAGTGAAATCTGTGCCTGAGTGACTCTTTGGCCATGAGCTTATTTTTAGCACTTGTATCAGAGTTTAATTTAGCATTTTCCAGTAAGGACCATAACAATTTTCAGGAGAGAAATTTAGTTTTCACACTTGAATTTACATTTTCTGTGATATGCAGCACAGAAGAGATTCTTGTCTACAGTTTGCACCAATCATTTTCTTTACAGTTGTGTATTGATCAGTCCTACATAATATTTTATTGATATAATGAAGTCTAAAGAAGATACTTGGCATTCAGGGCTGGCAACCAAGTGAATTTGCACAGCCACTTAGTTCACAGACACAAGGTAACTGCCACAGAAGTGACAAAAAGTCTTCCAAGAGCAACACCAGAGGATTTCACAGGGAAATGGTTCTCTCCATCTCTTCTCCAGACCTTACAGGTCAGAAAAATTCAGTACTGCAAACAAAGACAAACTTAAGCACCAGTCTCTCCCTCAGCAGTGGGATGCTCCTTTGCTCTGCACACAGGTGGAACAGGCAGGTGCTGATGCACACCAAACATGGCCAGCTGGTTATTTAAGCTGATTTCAGGAAGACTGCAAGGCTCCACCAGTACTCTGGACCTGGGAAAGGCATCTAAAGTGGCAATGTTTTGGTGAAAAAACTGCAGGGAAGATGCAAGACAGTGCTCAAGATTTTCTATGGATAGAAAAGGAGTTGTGATACTTCTCTAAAGAGTGCTCAGATCCTTAAAGGAGCATGGAGTGTTGCTTTTCGGGATATTTGCCAGTGCAGTGTGGCCTGGAAATGGGCACACTGATTTTTAAAGGCTGATCAGTTTGATTTGTAGCAGAAGAGGCTTAGAACCACCTGGACCTGGCCAGGCTGGGTCCATGGGCTGAGGCCAACAGGATGAGGTTTAACAAGACCAAGTGCAGAGTCCTGCACTCTGGCCACAACAACCCCATGCAGCACTACAGGCTGGGGGGTGAGTGGCTGGAGAGAGCCTGGCAGAGAGGGACCTGGCAGTGCTGGGTGACAAGTGGCTGGGCATGAGCCAGCAGGGTGCCCAGCTGGCACAGAAGGCCAATGCCATCCTGGCTTGTATCAGCAGCAGTGTGGCCAGCAGCATGGGGAGATCATTCTGCCCTGCACTGGCACTGGGCAGGCCTCACCTGGAGCACTGTGTGCAGCTCTGGGCCCTCACTGCAAGAGAGATCTTGAGGGGCTGGAGCAAGGCCAGAGGAGAGCAATGATACTGGGGAGGGGGCTGGAGGGGAAGGCTGCTGAGGAGAGGCTGAGGGAGCTGGGGGTGGTCAACCTGGAGAAGGCTCAGGGGGGACCTTAGCACTCTCTACAGCTACCTGAAGGGAAGCTGTAGTCAGGTGGGGGTCAGGCTCTGCTCCCAGGCAACTTGTGCCAAGAGGAGAGGGCATGGCCTGAAGCTGTGCCAGGGGAGGGTTAGGTGGGATATTAGGAAGCACTTCCTGCTGGAAAGGGGATTTGGAGACTGGAATAGAGTGCCCAGGGAGGTGGTGGAGTCACTGTCTCTGGAGGTGCTTAAGGCAAGCTTGGATGTGGCACTCAGTGCCATGGTCTGGTCTCTGTGGGGGTATTGGGTCCTAGACTGGAGGTGATGGTCTCAGAGGTCTATACCAGCCTCACCAACTCTGTGCCCCTGTGACTCTGAGCACTGCTTGCTTTCTGCTCCTTTTATCCATTGCTAGGAGCTTTTGCCTTTGCTATGCTAGTAGGATATGGCCCTTTAAAGGCTCTCTATGGTTCTTCTTACTCTCAGGTGCACTCCCCACAGCAAGAGTTCTTTGCTGCTGCAGAACTCTTGCAGGTGCTTGCAGGACCAGGGCACCCTTGGCTTGAAATGTGACCAACTCAGTTACTGGCAAGCAAAAGGAAAGGGGAAGGAAACGAACACAAACCTTTCTAGTCCCAAATGGAGCAGAGGACACAGTGTTTAGCATAGCTCTGAACAGTTGAGAAGTGTGAATCTTTTAAGGCTCACCTTATGTTGCCTGTCTGTGGAACTGGGGGTTCTAGCAAAGTGGAATGTGAACAGTGGAGCTCATTTGGGTTTGCCTCTTCTTGCCTGCTTAGCCTGAGTGTGCTTGGAGGTGGAAGCTGTTAGCTGTGGAGCTGTTGATCCCAACAGGGCAAGCAGCTTCTCTGTTAATTACTGGGGCAGGTAGGTGACTGCTAAATCCTGTTTGCTTTAATTGGCCTGGTGGTGCCTTTGGGTCAGTGGGACTAAGGTGAGTAATGTACTCAAGGTCTGTCCTGGTGTTTTCACTGCAGACTTCAGGCCTGACATGTAAGCTATTCAGTGGCTGGAGATGAAATAGCAGAGGGGTTGGTCTTGGGAGCCCCTTGGGGGATTGTGGAATTGCAAATGATCTCCTGACAGTTTACTTCATCAGAGGGTGTATTCCTTTTTGCAGCAGACATTCTACTGGGGAGGAGTGCACGAAGCAGCTAATTGGAAGTGAGGTGCAGCTGGGACTTGCGGCAAGTCCTGCTGCAGAGTTCTTGGCCAGCACTCTGCCACGTACTGAGGGCTGCACATCAGGCTTTCAGCAGCCCCAAAACTCCTCAGCTCTCATCATGGAGGGAAAAAAGAGAATTATTACTTTTAGTTCTTTCCCAGAGATGCTGGCAGACGATGACTTCACCCAACACAGAGGTGCAGTTGGGTCTGTGTAGCTGTGCTGACACCATGGTGAGGCCTTGTCCCAGTTTCCAACATACTCTTCTTTGTTCTTCCCTCTCTAATTACCGGTGCCACAGATTGGTTTTGTTAATGGTGGTACTTTTTCTTCTGTGTGTTGCGGTATAGTGCAGTGTGTCCCAGTCCAATATGGTGTGTGGCTTGAATAGTTGGGTTGTAGAACAGCTTTTGAGCATGGGAGCTTTCCAGTTAGTCTGAAAAATCATAGGATCACAGAACTGTCAGGGCTAGAAGGGACCTCAAGGACCATCCAGCTCCAACCTCACTGCCATGGGCAGGGACACCTCACACCACATCAGGTTGCCCATAGCCACATCCAGCCTGGCCTTAAACATCTCCAGGGATGAGGCTTCCACCACCTCCCTGGGCAACCTGTGCCAGTCTCTTACCACCCTCATGCTGAAGAACTTCTTCCTAACATCCAATCTCAATCTGCCTTCCTGTAGCTTGGATCCATACCCCCAGTCCTATCCCTACCTGACACCCTAACAAGTCCCTCAGCAGCTCTCTTGTAGCCCCCTTCAGATCCTGGAAGGACACGATGAGGTCTCCTGGGAACCTTCTGCACTCTAAACCGAACAACTCCAACTCTGTCAACCTGTCTCCATAGAAGTGCTCCAACTCTGTAGATCCTCAAAGGAAATGAGTACAAACGTTTGTCTGTCCTGGGAATTGATCTATTGCCGTTCACATGCTCACAGGCACGGATGCAGGGGCCAAAACTCATAAGGCTGCCACCTGTGTGGCAGTGCAGTGGGAGCTGGGCTGCACACAAGCCCCGAATGCCTTAGCAGGCAGTCCCAGTGACTCAGGTGCAGCTCCTGGGGCTTGCTTGCTGCCCAGCACCTTCACTTGCCATGCAGAGTAACCCCACTCCCTTCTGAGCAGCTCTGCCTTTGGGTGGGGGACTGGGCAGAGCTATGTGGGGTTGGCACTGGGGCTTCCCGGGTGCCCCCTGGCCAAAGACCCCTGTGTGTGGCTAGCTCTGAGTTGTTGCAGAGTGCCTGAGGGTGGCTTTTGGAGGGCAAGCCAAGTCCCTGTGCTCCAACAGGGGCGACATTGGCACAGATGGGCACCGCCCCTCTGTGTGGGGTAGGAGCAGAGGAAATGCAAACTCTTAAACCTTGGAATTAACTCCCAAGGGAGGTGGTTCACAGTATCCCAGGACCTTGGGGGTTGGAAGGGACCTCTGGAGATCAAGTCCAACACCCTTGCAGAGCAGGAACATAGCCTAGTGCAGGCCACAACAGGAAGGGATCCAGATAGGTCTTGGAAGTCCCCCTAAAGTATTTCAAGGCTCAACTTGACAGGGTGCTGGGCCAGCTTGTTTCAGCTCTATTCTTATGCTGTAAAAGTTGGGCTAAATGATCCTCAAAGTCTGTTTCCACCTGGCATTCTGTGGGTTCTGTGACATGAAGGCCTCTGGATCTTGAGGACAAGGACAGTGCTTCTCCTCAGCACTGTGGTGCTCTCTCAGCTCATCGGACAGAATGAGGGAAAAAAAGCCCTTAGGGATCCAAGTTAAATTTGTGTTTTCCCAGAGAGGGAGAGGATGTGTGAACTTGGAACTCAGTTCACTTCTCTTCATGCATCTTAATCATTACCTTTCTACTCAGTGCATTTCCATTGTGTTTGCATTATCTAATTCACTTGCAATTACTCTTTTGGTGTTTCTTTCCCCTCCTTGTTTCTGCTGTCTGCCCTCATCATGAAAGTCAGTGTTCCACAGCAGCAGGTTTTGCTGCTCAAAAAGAAGGCAGCTCTGTTTAACAGAAGTTGCCTGAGTGTCTAAAACTAGACAAGCCCTGGCTTGTGTGGCTGGACCAGGTGGTGGTGTGGTGAAGCCCACCTGTCACAGGAGCTACTTGTTCTGTTCCTGGGGACCAGTGGTGTTCTGACAACAAGCAGGAGCTATGACTACTTCAGTCTGTGATGCTTTGGGAGTTCCCTGCCTTACACTTTATAAAATCCCCCAGACTAGACTCAGCCAGCTGGAAGTTAAGGACTGAAGTTGTATTTACAGCTCAGCACAATGTACAAGCAGAGATAGACACAGCAGAAACGAATAGTTACAGAGACAGACAAGTTAAAGGTAATACAGAAACACAATCCCCCTCCCAGAAATGAGTCCCCAGGAGATGCTCCCAACCACCCTTCCACCTTCTTCCCACCCCTCTGCCTTACCCCAGGGTCTACCTTATGTGCAAGGTGAATTTGGAGGATGGACGGGGGGGGTTAGAAGCAGAGTGGTTAGTTAGGTTAGCAGAGAGGTCCAGACCAAGCCAGCAGCTAGAGAGACAGAGACTCTCTGAGTGTCTTATCTATGTTTGTGTTCTTGTTCTTATACATCTCAGCAACCCTACGAGTGCAGCAGACATCAGCACTGTTTGCTTTTCTCAGCCTATAATCTAATTTTCTCCATTAAAATATTCCAATTAGCCTCAAACCAGCACACAGTCAAAAAGTGAGCTGTGTGTGCTCAGGTATCAGAATGCTGTTATTTATTTGCCTTGTAGTTAAGACTGCATTTCTATGATAAGGACTCTCAGGATCCTTAGGGATTACAGAATAATAATAGCCTGGCAATTAAAAATAGCCCAAACTCATTAAAAAAAAATAAATCTGGCATTGGAAAGTGGTTTCAGATGGCTTCTCCTGAGAGTAGATGTTTGGTTTTTGGTTTTGTTTGGTTTTGGTTTGGTTTTGTTTTGTTTTAACTGTGTCATAAAATAAAGAAAAATTAAAAACAAACAAACAAAAAAAAAGGGGTAAGGAAATTTATATTTAGTTTATACCAGATTAAAGGAAGCCCTTGCACTCTTATCTAGGGTTGGATCCTTGATGGGAGCTGCCATCTCGCAAGGAGAAATGCAGTTTTTGGTGTCTTAGAATGGAAGAAGTTCTTTCCCATGAGGGTGGTGAGACACTGGCATAGGTTGCCCAGGGACGTGGTGGAAGCCTCATCCCTGGAGATGTTTAAGGCCAGGCTGGATGTGGCTGTGGGCAGCCTGGTGTGGTGTGAGGTGTCCCTGCCCATGGCAGGGGGGTTGGAACTGGATGATCCTTGAGGTCCCTTCTAGCCCTGACAGTCACGTGAAATGCTAGCATGCACCTGGAGACTCAACTGGACTGAAGACCATGCTGTGGCTCCATCCCCTGCTTCCTGCACCTCGAGGAGGACAAAGCCTTGTGCTGACCCCCAGCCCTCTCCAGGAGGTCACTGCACCCTGACTTACAGCAGTTTGCTTTTCCAGTGGCTCCTTTGGTGAGCTGGCAGTAGGGTCAGGCATGGTGAGTGCAGCATCCTGAAGGGCAAATAGGCACATCCCTTCAACATGGAGAGTCAGTTTATCTGCTTCTACTTTCCAAATCAGTTTTTGTGCTTCTCTGAAAAGTGAAACACAGAGAAACAGAAGTAGCAAACCTGCTGCAGCAGTGCAAGCTTTGGTGAGGTCCTCGCCTCCTGTGCAGAGGCAGATGTGGGGAGGCTCCACCCTGGCACTTTGAGGTGGAGTTACTGAAACAATCCTCTGTAAATAACAGATCTTGGTGTTTGTTTTGCTGTTCCTGTAGTAAGCTGTTTGTGAGTCATTGTTTTTGTTATTCATCTACCCTCAAAGATGGAGAAATCACATCTAATGAATTCGTGTTTTGTCATCAGCAATCACAGAGTTGCCTGGTTGGAAAAGACCTTAAGTAAGATCTTTGAGTCCAGCCAGAGTCAGGCATCTCCCTGTACACAACTGTTAGACCCTGTGAGTGAGTAAGTTACTGGAGGATGAGCCATCTGCTTCCCTTTGAGCTGTGCCCACTCAGTCCAGGGCCTCTTTTATGTTGCTGCCACTGAAGGGGTCAGCTGCATGGGCAGTGGATCTTACCACCTGGGGTTCTGTCCCATCAGCAGCTTGATTGTACCATCAGGGAATTGCACCTAGGTCATTTGCACAGGGTTGGCTGCAGCAGCAGACTAAGGCCTGGGGAGCAGTCATGCAGATAGAACCATAGAATGGTAAGGTTGGAAGGGACCTCACAGATCATGTAGTTCCAACCCCCTGCCATAGGCAGGGACACCTCCCACTAGTACAGCTCACTCAAGGCCTCTTCCAATCTGACCTTGAACACCTCCCTGGGCAACCTGTGCCAGTGTCTCACCACCCTCACTGCAAACAACTTCCTCCTAACATCCAGTTTCAGTCTCCCCTCTGCCAGTTCAAACCCACTGCCCCTTGTCCTGGCATTGCAAGACCTTGTCAATAGTCCCTCCCCAGCCTTTCTGTAGCCCACTTCAAATCCTGGAAGACTATTCTAAGGTCTCTTGGAAGCCTTCTTTTCTCCAGGCTGCAGAGCCCCAACTCTTTCAGTCTGTCCTCGTAGCAGAGCTGCTGCAGCCCTCTGAGCATCTTGGTGACCTCCTCTGGACCTACTCCAACACTTCCATGTCCATCCTGTGCTGGGGGCTGCAGAACTGCACACAGTAGACAAAGATAGACAGTACCAAATACCATTCAAAAGGATGTTTCCTTGTTTGCTCTCTCAGAACTCCTTTGTGTGTGGCAGAGGTTAATGCTTCCTTCAGCCACCAGTGCCTCGTCCTGACTGAGTAACCTATCCCAGGGTTATGAAGGCTGGAATAGACCTCTGAGATCATCAGGTCCAGCCTAGGACCTAACACTATGACCTTGCCTTAAACACCTGCAGGGAGGGTGACTCCAGCATCTCCCTGGGCAGCCCATACTAGAGTTTGCCTCTCCCAGCCTGCTGCACCCAGTCATTGTCTGGTGTTAACTTCATGCTGGGCTGCCTTGGATCAGCAAAGTGGGGCTGAGGTAAGAGCTTGTGGAGGGACAGCCTCAAGCAGCAGATAGTGCTGCTGCTGAATGGACAGAGGTGACTGCAACACTGGAGCCTGGCCTTTAAAACCTCCAGGGATGAGGCTTCCACCACCACCCTGGGCAACCTGTGCCAGTCTGTCACCACCCTCATGGGGAAGAACTTCTTCCTAACATCCGATCTCAATCTCCTCTTCTCTAGCTTGAATCCATTCCCCCCAGTCCTGTCGCTAACCTGACACCCTAACAAGTCCCTCCCCAGCTCTCTTGTAGCCCCCTTCAGATCCTGGAAGGCCACAAGAAGGTCTCTTGGGAACCTTCTCTTCTCCACGCTGAGCAGCCCCAACTCTCTCAGCTTGTGCCCACAGCAGAACAGTTCCAGCCCTCTGATCATCTTCATGGCCCTTCCCTGGACACCTTCTAGCACCTTCAGACCTTTCCTGTCCCAGGGGCTCCAGCACTGGGCACAGTGCTCCGGGTGGGGTCTCAGCAGAGTGGTGCAGAGGGGCAGAATCCCCTCCCTAGCCCTGCTGCCCACACTGCTCTGGATGCAGTCTGGGATACAGGTTGCTATGGAAATACTTAGACTACAAAAATTGTTTTTCTAGAGGTTGAAAAAGTCTTTCAGAAGCTTCTAAAAAGAGCTTGAGACAAGCAGCACCTTTCATTTGCAGCTAACATCAGAATATTGTTTACTGCTTCCACAGAGATCTTTTCCAGTATGCTGCTGTGATTGGGCTCCCTGCCAGATCTGAGCTCTACCCTTAGCACCCCTTAGCAAATGAACATGGCATGCAAACGAGGTACTTGGGTACCCATTGTGCTAGTAGAGCATAAGTCTTGCTGGCCCCTCAAGTGTTATTGGTAGGCTGTTAACAGACGAATTAGGTCTGTGGAGTTCTGCTGGTGCTGTTCGCTGCTCTAATGTTCAACATTGAACTGTTGGAGCAGGTCCAGAGGAGGCCACAAAGATGCTCAGAGGGCTGCAGCAGCTCTACTCTGTGGACAGGCTGAGAGAGTTGGGTCTCAGCAGCCTGGAGAAGAGAAGGCTTCCAGATGACCTTAGAATAGCCTTTCAGTATCTGAAGGGGACTCCAGGAAGGCTGGGGAGGGACTATTGACAAGGTCTTGCAATGACAGAACAAGGGGCAATGGGTTTGAACTGGCAAAGGGGAGATTGAAACTGGATGTGGTGAGATACTGGCACAGGTTGCCTAGGGAGATCTTTGATCACATTGTGTGCTTCTGGGCTCCACAACCTCTCTGGAGGTGTTCAAGGCCAGGTTGGGTGAGTCCTTGAGTGACCTGTTCTAGTGTGGGAGGTGTCCCTGCCTGTGGCAGGACGGGTGGAACTGGGTGATCCTTGAGGTCCCTTCCAACCTTACCATTCTGTGATTCTGCTGCTTGGCAGAGGTCTGGAGACTGTTTGCAGGTGCCAGAATGCCACAACTGTCGCTGTCCATGCCTGCACTCTGTCTTCTGAAACCTGAAACTGGCAGACCTTCTACTGACAGACTCTATTCACATGTGGGTGAGGTGCACCACACACAGCACACACAGATGTTGGCCTTGGGCTGCTTGTATCCTATCCTTTAAGTAAGGTCCTGACTCCATGTGCAACTCTGTGACACTTTTGATATAAAAACCCAGTCTTGGTAGCATTTTTTTTTTTTTTTTTTTTTTACATTTGGCATATTGTTGCATGCCTTTGACATTTTCTTAACAGGATGCTAAGTTTATTTCCACAGATACTAATTCTATCATGATGAAAAACCCTAAACACCAAACAGTGAGCCTGAGCTGATGGCTCAGGGGCCTGGCAAAGTGGGGTGTTAGAGGAGCTCTCCTGGCACATTTCCTAACCACATTGCTTCCTTGTCTTGGGGAAGCTTCATAGTGCTAATCCTCTAGAAGAATTCACTTCCCAGCTGTGCCCTGGTTTGTGAGAAAGGGAGATGTGACCTCTGCTTTTAAAGGGCTGCCTGTAGGCAGTGCAGTGACTGTTTGCTTTAGCTGCTGGAGTTGAGGCAGGAGCAGTTTACCTTTCTCCCTTAGCTACATTCTTTTGGAGTAAAATGTTTGTTTCTGCTGTCCCAGTGTTATTACCACCTGAAAGAGGTGGATGGGTCCTTCGCAGTTGTGTTTGTCTGGGCAGGTCACACACACAGACCAGTGAGCGCTGAAACCACGCGGCAAAGGCAGCCACACTGCTGCTGAGGAGAGGAACAAACAACTGTGTCTGGGCAGAGATGTTTCATTAGTTGTCCTGTGTGGTCTCTTTCTTACACAATTTGCTGTTTCCTAAATGTGTACTATTTGGTATGGCCCTAGGCAGCAGCTGTGGTGAGTGGAGGTGTAGTTGTGTGGGAGAAGGAACTGGGAAGTTTGGGATGCGTTTGGGTAGCGCAACATCTGCCTTCACCTCTTCCCCTCCTCCCTGCTCAGGCAGCTGCTGGTGGGATCTCTGCTGCTTATTTTGAGAGAATGGGGGTGGGTTTGGTGTCTTTCAATGAGAAACTGTTCAGAGCAGGAGTCCTTTCTATAGGATTTATGATGTATTCCATGACTCAAGTGAAGTCTTGGTTCCATCTGCAGCTCCACGACATGTTTGATATAAAAAGCTACTCTTGATAGCATTTTTTTTTCCCACACTTGGTAAATTGTTGCATACCTTTGACCTTTTCTTAACAAGATGCTAAGGTTATTTACACTGACACTAATTATAGCATGATCAAAGAAAATAAAAATGTCTTTAAATAAATAAAAGTGGTACTCTCTGAATGGTAAGTGAAACATCCTGTTTAAGTGACATGGTACTAAAGGAATTGCTTTTGCATGAAATGATTCTTCCTTTTTTGTCTTACTACTCCTAGTTTGATGCTTCTTCCCTGCAATTAATTACTGGTTTCAGTTAATCCACACAGGATCCCAGGATGTTATGGTTTGGGAGGGAGCTCTGGAGAGCTTACAGTCCAACCCCTGCCAGAGCAGCACCAGAGAGTCTAGTACTGGGCGCACAGGAACACATCCAAACAGGGCTGGAAAGGCTCCAGAGAAGGAGACTCCACAATCTCCCTGGGCAGCCTGTGCCAGGGCTCTGGGACCCTCACAGTCAAGAAGTTCCTGCTCATGTTGAGCTGGAACTTGCTGTGCTGCGGTTTCTATCCCTTGCCCCTTGTTCTGTACCAGGGCACAAGTGAGCAGAGGCTGTCCCTGTCCCTTCCTTCCTTCCCCCAGCCCTCAGCTATTGATAGACATTGCTCAGATTCTCTCTAAACCTCCTCTGCAGACTAAGCAGCCCCAGGGCTCTCAGCCTCTCCTCACCAGGCAGTGGTGCATTCCCTTCAGCATCCTTCTAACCCTCCCTTGGACTCTCTCTAGTAGATCCCTGTAGCTTTCTTTCCCAGGCTTTTTACTAGGAGCCAGATTCCTGCAGGAAACAATGATCAGTGAGTTCTTCTCACTGAGTTGGGAATTTGGTGTTTGTTTGCACACTTAAATACATTTCAAAAGAGTATCATTGCTGCCATTACAAAGCCACAAGTGCTTCTTGCTTCCTTGAAAGTCAACATTTAGGACTGAGTGGATGAGGGCAGTTGGTTCTTTTCCCCTCTGCTGGGTGAAAGTCTGAAAACATAGAATCATTCAGTCCAACCTCCCTGTCATAGAATCATAGAATGGTAAGATTGGAAGGGACCTCAAGGATCATCTAGTCCCAACTCCCTGCCATAGGCAGGGACACCTCCCACTAGTACAGCTCACTCAAGGCCTCATCCAACCTGGCCTTGAACACCTCCAGGGAGGGAGCAACCACAGCCTCTCTGGGCAACCTGTGCCAGTGTCTCACCAAACATCAGGGACTTTCTTAGGAGAATAAGAGATTGAACTACCCCTGGCCTATGTCTGCAGTCTTTGGGGTACTACTGGTACCAGAAGCACAGACTGCATCTTCACAGGCTACCTTCTGCTGGCAAACACATCTGTGAGCTTTGAGGTTCTTGACAGGTCTGTGCCAGGTGTGCAGCCCAAGTTTGTGAGAAGATTTCTTTTTCCAAGGAGCTTACTAATTTCTTTTGGGCTTCTGATTTTCTTGGAGCTATAATCCATGCAAACAGTTCTTAATTGGGTTTATGGGCATAGGAGTTATTGTAAAGAAGGCATTAATGTGCCAGGAATCATGAGCTGGGAACACCTGACAATGGGTAATCAATGAGGATTTTTTCAATCCTTCTTAAGAAGAGTGGAAAGCAAAACAGTGTCTGCCAAATGAGTAGGGAGAATTCTTGTTGATCCTTCTGAAGTGCCTTCAGTGCTGATGAGAACTGCATACAAGGCTAAGAAGAGCCCAAAATAAACATTTCTCCAGATGAGAGACCACGAGGAGGAGATAAACAAGGCAGTGGTAATGGGACTCTCAGAACTGTCTGAAAGCCAGAAGAACGGAGAAGAAAATCAATGTGGATTTCAGCAGCTAATTTAGGACAGAAGGTCGCTGAGGGCAGCACAATGCAGGCTTTATCAGCATTTAGAATATAGAATCTTAGAATGGTAAGACTGGAAGGGACCTCAAGGATCATCTAGTCCCAACCCCCTGCCATAGGCAGGGACATCTCCCACTAGAACAGGTCACTCGAGGCCTTGTCCAACCTGGCCTTGAACACCTCCAGGGAGGTTGTGGAGCACAGAAGCACCCAATGTGATCGAAGATTTGCTATCAAAGATCACATTCTGTGCTCCACAACCTCCCTGGGCAATCTGTGCCAGTGTCTCACCACCCTCACTGTAAAGAACTTTGTCCTAACATCCAGTCTAAATCTCCCCTCTGCCAGTTCAAACCCATTGCCCCTCATCCTGTCATTACAAGACTTTGTAAATAGTCCCTCCCCAGCTTTCTTGTAGGACCCCTTCAGGTACTGAAATGCATCTCTAAGGTCTCTCTAGAGCCTTTTCTTTGGGCTGCACATCCCCAGTTCTTGCAGCCTGTCTTCACAGGAGAGGTGCTCCAGCCCTCTGCTAATCCTTGTTGTTCTGGACAGCTGACTTCACAGGGAGACACGGATGGAAGGTGCTGGGCACTTGTTCCCCCAGAGGTGTGGGAGGGAGGTGGTATATAGACCTGCTGACTGCTACACCCTGCTATGCCCAACTCAGTGGAATCTCTGCAAACCTGTACATGGACTTCTTCCCTTGAGGTGGGCTAGCTGCTTTTGAAGGGCTGTTGAAAGTAGTCTCTCCCATGGCCAGTGGGGCTGGAGCTAGATGATCCTTGAGGTCACTTCCAACCCTGACAATTCTGTGACTCTCCCCTGAACTGATTAGAGCTGTTCCTTGCTGGTCTTGCTTTCAGAGGGTTGGGAAAATCTGGATTTTTGTGGCTAGCATTACTTCTCAAGGACTGGGTTGCAACAGCTGCTCTGTTATGAGCAGAGCTGTGAACTCTGCTCTGGGATGTCTGAGGAGCAGGTGTGAGGTGTTCAGACTGGTGTGGATGGGTAATGAGGTGTGATGCTGTCCCAACTGCTCACCACACTGTACCATATCCTTCTGCTCTTCCAACTTAAACCTTCTGGTGCATCTTTCTACTGAAAGGGATTTATTAGCAGAGGACCTGCAGGAGTTGTTTCTGCATGAAGGATGTTGGGTAGTGGCTTGGTTTGGGTTTTGTTGGGTTTTTTTTAAACCTTTTTCATTTTGGATTGTTCTGTTTCTTGGCCTTTTGCCATACTTTGTTCCACCCTTTCCCACAGCAGTGGATCTTTGGTCTCATCCTCTTGAATAACTCCAAGTCCTATCACTCCCACAGGCCAAGAGGTGCAGCACATGGCTGGGCACTCTTGAAAAGAGAGGTTGAAGAGTGATGAATGATGCTCATTAACCTAAATATGCCAGACAGCCCTGGACACCCAAAGAGCACACCTATGATGTTTTAACCTAACTATTACAGGGTCTCATTAAGCTTATATTAGTTTAAATCAGTTTGAATTTTATCTGCACTTCAAAGGGAGGAGAGGAGTTTTCCCTTTCAAAGGTTACATTTAGTCCTGCTGCATGGAGGTTCCTTCCAACCTAGACCAGTCTATGAACTTGTCTGGAACTCTGGGTGTCAGCAGGGGTGGTAGGTGCTGACAAATAAAGATTGCTTCCAGCATGAATTCAGTGGCTCCCTCAAGGGTCAGTGCTGGCACCAGTACTGTTTAACATCTTTGTCAGTGACATGGACAGAGGAATCAGTGCACCCTCAGCAAATTTTCAGATGGCACCAAGCTGTGTGGCACAGTTGACTTGCCACAGTTGACAGGAATCCATCCAGAGGGACCTGGACAGGCTGCAGAGGTGTGCCCAGGCCAACCTCATGACATTCAACAAGGCCAAGTGCAAGGTCCTGCAGCTGAGTAGGTACACTCCCAAGCACAATTCCAGACTGGGTGGGGAATGGCTGAGAGCAGCCCTGAGGAAAAGGACCTTGGGGTCTGGGGTGATGAAAAGCTCAATATGAGGCTGCAGTGTGAGTGCAGCCCAGACAGCAACCGAGTCCTGGGCTGCAGCAAGAGCAGTGTGGTCAGCAGGGCAAGGGAGGGGATTGTGCCCCTTTGCTCTGCTCTCCTCAGACCCCACCTGGAGTCCTGTGTGCAGTTCTGGAGCCCTCAGCACAGGAAGGACATGGAACTGTTGGGGTGGGTCCAGAGTAGGGTCATGTAGATGCTCTGCTGTGAGGACAGGCTGAGAGAGTTGGGGCTCTGCAGCCTGGAGAAGAGAAGGCTTTGAGGACACCTTTTAGTAGCCTTCCAGTATATGAAGGGGGCTACAGGAAACCTGGAGAGGGACTGTTGACAAGGTCTTACAATGATAAGACAAGGGGCAATGGGTTTGAAGTGTCAGAGGGGAGATTGAAACTGGATGTTAGGAGGAAGTTCTTTACAGTGAGAGTGGCGAGACACTGGCATAGGTTGCCCAGTATGCTTCTGTGCTCCACAATCTCCCTGGAGATGTTCAAGGCCAGTTTGGATGAGGCCTTGAGTGAGCTGTACTAGTGGGAGGTGTCCCTGCCTATGGCAGCGGGTTGGAACTGGGTGAGCTTTGAGGTCCCTTCTAGCCTTACCGTTCTATGAATCGGGCCAGGCCAATAGTTCTCTCTGTAAGGGTGGGGAGAAGGAGGCAGTGAGACATCTGAGCTTTAATCTCCTTAGGGCTGTTCTCGTGGCAGTGAGGGCTGGCTGAGGTGGCAGGTTTGCAGGCAGGACCAGTGACAAGTTCCGTGCGTGCCTGGGTCGCTGCTGGGCTTGACTTTGCGCTCACGCATCTGCTCCCACTCGTGCGTGTGCCGCACGGCCCTGCGTTGGCAGAGACCTGTGTAAAGCAGCATGGCTGCAGAGCTGGCAGCACCAGCAGCGAGCCTGCTGGGGAGCAGAGGCAGTCTCGGCGGTGCGCAGCAGATGTTGCCCTCCGGCTGACAGCTGCATTTAAAATCAGTTGTAAAAGGGGATTGGGGATTGTGCAAATGAAGGCGAACAAGGACAAGTGGCAGTTAACAGCCTGCGTGCGCTGCCAGGGGACTGCAGCTCTGCTACGCCAAGGTTCTGTGAGAGAGCAAAAGCCAAGCAGTTCTGCACTAAGAATCAGAGTGTTAGGGGCTGGAAGGGACCTCCAAAACTCATCCAGTCCAACCCCTCTGCCGTAGCAGCATCACCCAGAGCAGATCACACAGGAACACATCCAGGTGGGTTTGGAATATCTCCAGAGAGGGAGACTCCACAACCCCGTGGGCAGCCTGTGCCAGGGCTCTGTCACCCTCACAGGGAAAAATTTCTCCTCATGTTTAAATGAAACTTCCTATGCTTCAGCTCCCACCCATTGCCCCTTGTGCTCTTGCTTGGCATCACCCAGCAGAGCCAAGTGCCCAGCTTCTTGGCACTCATCTTTACATATTTTTAACAACTGCTGAGGTCATCTCTCAGTCTCCTCTTCTCCAAGCAGCACAGCCCCAGCTCCCTCAGGCTCTCCTCATAATAGAGATGTTCCATTCCCTTCAACATCTTTGTGGCTCTGCACTGGACACTCTCAAGCAGTTCCATATCCCTCTTGAACTGGAGGGCCCAGAACTGAACACAGTACTCCAGATGTGGCCTCAGTCACAGAATGTATCTGCTTGGAAGAGACCTCCAAGCTCATCCAGTCCAGCCTTCAACCCACCGCTTTCCAACCCTGTCTGGATGCGTTCCTGTGCTACCTGCACTGAATTCTCTGGTCCTGCTCTGGCAGAGGCTTGGACTGGAAGGTCTCCAGTGGTCCCTTCCAACTTCTGACATCCTGGGATCCTGTAATAGAACGTTCCAGATATCCCAGGCACGTGATAGAGGCAGAAACCCTTTGGGTTTTAGAAAAGCACAGAAAATAAAAGATGTGTCACTGAAAGGCATAAAGTAGAAGGCAAAGGAGTAATTTAATCTCTCCTGTCACTGATACTCAGTTAAGAATGGAAGGGAATGGTGAGGCTCTCAGGTCTGGAGTGGTTGCTTGCAGGTGTACCCAGATTGTCTGGTGTGCTGCCTGGGTGGAATGCCCTGCTATTCTTCTCTGTTGATCACTTGAGAGAACTGCAGTAAGAAAAAAACTGAGGAGGAACTCTGACCATCTCTGCCATCCTACCACTGTACTGCACTGAGATTTTTTTTTTCTTTCCTGATGAGATTTGCTACTGTTTGATAAACTACAAAACCTTCTAGGAGAAGACAAGACAGCACCAAGCCCCCCAAGTGCTGATATTTTTTGCACTTTGAAATAATTTCAATGAAGCAGAGGGCAAGACACTTGTCGAGCATCAATCTGTGGTGAATTAAGTAGTATCAACACCAGAGTGAGAAGAACAGAAGGATTAGCGGGGAGAAGTCCTCCAGAAATTTGCTATTTGCAGAGAAAACTCTCTTGACCATAGAATCTCCTTTGAAAACTTGGATGCAATTGGTAAAGACATGGAAAGATTGCCCCTGGGGAAACTCAGGATCTGGAAGCATGGCTGCAGGGCTGTCTGGTGGAAAGTGACCTGGGGGCTGTAATGGACAAGCAGCTGAATGTGAACCAGCAGTGTGCCCAGGGGGCGCAGAAAGCCAATGGCATCCTGGCTGGAATCAGCAATGCTATGTCCAGCAGCAGCAGGGAGGGGATTGTCCCCTTGGACTCTGCTTCCTTCCTATCTTGGTGAAACTTAGACTTACTAAAGAATTCATCCCTCCTGTGTTTGCTTCCTGGTTTGCAATGGGTAAAAATGCAGGAAGCTTGTTCTGAAGAAGGACATCAGCAAAAAGTGTTAATTGTGTGGCAGCTGCTGGTAGCCCCCTTCAGGTGCTGTCAGGTCTGCCTGGAGCCTTCTGCAGGCTGTGCACCCCCAGCTCCCTCAGCCTGTCCTCGGAGCAGAGCTGCTCCAACCCCCTCAACAGTTTTGATGGCCTCCTCTGGACCTGCTCCAGCAGGTCCATGTCCTTCCTGTGTTGAAAGCTCCAGAGCTGGGGCAGGTTGGTTCTGGCAGCTCAAGGTGAGGTATGTGCTATGAAGGGATGAAACCAAATAATATTCTTTGTTGTGTCAAATACATTAATAACGATTAAATATTAGCAAGACCACTCAGGCATGAGTGTTGGGTCACTTTAATTGGAAGATTGCCACTGTGGTGAACTCCAAACTTTCATAGAAGTATTTTTTTGAAGAAAAGGGAACCCTTTGCTTGTGAGGCAGAGTGAAGTTGTTGATGAAATGCCAACAGAAAGGGAGATTTAAGTGTTGGTTTTCACAAGAGCATTCTGCAGCACCAGAGAGCTGTGAAGCTGGTTTGATTACAAGATTAGCCAGACCACAACCAGTTTTTGCTTTCCTCTCGCCTTGGGAAGCTGTCACTGCAGGAGGTTGTTGCTGTGCCATGGGATGCCCTTCCGTGCTGGCACCGCTGTGGGTCAGGGCTGTTCCCCCTGCCTGCCCACTTGTGTCACAGCAGCTTCCTGTGTATGCAGAGTGCAAAGTCTTGGGATGGGGCAGAGCCCCACACTGGGATTCAGGATAGTTTTCCCTGACCCAAGTAAAGATGTGTTTGGTAGGCATCCAAAAGCTACTGCTGTGTGTTCAGCTGGAGAGCTGTGGTTTCTGCTCTGCTAAACACAGTATTACAGTATCACAGTATCACCAGGGTTGGAAGAGACCTCAAAGCTCATCAAGTCCAACCCATCACCACAGGCCTCAAGGCTAGACCATGGCACCAAGTGCCACATCCAAACACACCTTGAACACCTCCAGGGATGGTGACTCCACCACCTCCCTGGGCAGCCCATTCCAGTAGCCAAAACCTCTCGCTGTGAGCAGGTTTCTCCAGGCATCTGGGAAGGGAGGGATGAGAAGGATATTGCCCAGCTTGTGGTTCTTCAGAGGAGCAGCTGGTGTTGTGTTTTAAGGTGTGTCTCTGTGTGTGTGTGGTACTACCTGGATCAGTCACCAAACTGATCCAGAACAGACACATGCAAGGAAAAGATCCTCTTTGTGCAACAAGATTTATCTTTTTCATTCTTAGTTGCAGAAAGATCCTTTAGACTTTGCTCAATGAAGTAGGAGTGGTCCACAAGTACCATTTATACTCCCCAGTTTTTCACAGGATGTTAGGGGCTGGAAGGGACCTCTGGAGAGCTTCCAGTCCAACCCCTGCCAGAGCAGGAGCAGAGAATCCAGCACGGGTCACACAGGAACACATCCAGACAGGGTTGCAAAGGCTCCAGAGAAGGAGACTCCACAACCTCTCTGGGCAGCCTGTGCCAGGGCTCTGGGATCCTTACAGCAAAGAAGTTCCTGCTCATGTTGAGGTGGAACTTGCTGTGCTGCAGTTCCCATCCCTTGGCCCTTGTGCTGTGCCAGGGCACAAGTGAGCAGAGGCTGTCCCTGTCCCTTCCTTCCTTCCCCCAACCCTCAGCTCTTGACAGACATTGCTCAGATCCCCTCTCAACCTTCTCCTCTGCAGACTAAGCAACCCCAGGGCTCTCAGCCTGTTCTCATCAGGCAGTGCTGCAGTCCCTTCAGCACCCTTGTAGCCCTCCCTTGGACTCTCTCTAGTAGATCCCTGTCCCTCTTGATCTTATTTTGGTTATAACTAATAACTGTTGGTCCTGTTACCCTCTTCAAAAGGGACTTATGTTTGAAGTCTGCTTTTATTGAAGTGTGTTGAGGAGTTTGCGTTCTGGGGTCTCTGCAGGTGCTGCCATGCTTTAATGAATGTCTGCCCTGCAGCTAAGCAGACTGAAGAGTTGGCGTTACACATCCATTATCTTGGCAAGTGTCAACTGCTCCATTTGTTTTCTAATCTGACAAGGAAATAAATCCTCTACAGAAAAGGATTCTCCATATGCCATGTTCAACAGATCTTCCTTAAAGTAATCCTTGTTGTAGCAGGTTACTGAATAAAGAAGATGATTGAGGGGTCAACAGGGATGCAATTTCTAGGCGAACCTTTTAAGTGTTGGACACGGACCAGAGCTGCTGTCCTGCACAGGTACGAACAGTGCAAACAAAGCTGTCAGTTCTCATCAGTGGAGTTAACTCTGTCAGGATGCAATATGAAGATGAATAAATCCACAACAGACATTGATTCTCTTTGTTATTTACCTATCTCTTATCCTTCAAGATGAGGAGGAGTGAAGCTTGTTGGCTGGTGGAGGTGGTGAGCTGTGTGCTCCTTGCTTCTCTTGCTTGCCTTGCTGTGGTGTTGATTGGGAAGCTGTGAAGTGCTTCGGCTCCCTGCCTTGGCTTCAGGCTGGTACTTGCTGAAATGTGAATGCAAGAGGATGCAGAGACTGTGAGTGCAGGGCCAAGCCCTGCATACTGAATGCGTTGGGGGCTACTGGGCTTGGCTGCACAGGCCTGCCCTGCCACTTTGCTATCTTCCTCTGCTGTGCCTAGCCCAGGTGTGCCACCTACTTAGCAAGATCTACTCAGTGCTCCAGTGACTGTGACATCTTTATTGATGCCCTTGATGCAGACAGAGTTGTGCCAGCACTGAGTTCCCAGGTGACACCAAGTGAGATGGCAGTGTTGATCTGCGCCAGGGTAGGGAGGCTCTGCAGAGGGGCTTGGATAGATTGGATCCGTGGCCAACATTAACAGGATGAGCTTCAGCAAGGCCAAGTGCCAGGTCCTGCACTTGGACCACAACAACCCCAAGCAACACTGCAGGCTTGGGGCAGTGTGGCTGGAAAGCTGCCTGCAGAAAGGGACCTGGGGGCTGTAATGGACAAGCAGCTGAATGTGAGCCAGCAGTGTGCCCAGGGGGCACAGAAAACCAACGGCATCCTGGCTAGGATCAGCAATGCTGTGTCTAGCAGCAGCAGGGAGGGGATTGTCTCATTGGACTCAGCTCTGGTGAGGCCACACCTGGAGTGCTGTGTCCAGTTTTGGGCACCTCCGTACAAGAGAGACATGGAAGTGCTGGAACCAGTGCAGAGGAGGGCAAGGAAGCTGGGAAGGGTCTGCAGAGTTAATCTGATGAGGAGAGACTGAAGGACTGGAGAGGGATGGTTAGCTTGAAGAAGAGGAGGCATAGGGGAGACCTCCTTGCTGTCTACAGCTCCCTGAAAGGCCCTTGTGGCCCTTGTGGAGAGGTTGGTGCTGGTCTCTTCTCACAGACTATTAGCCATGGAACAAGAGGGAATGGCCTCAAGCTGCAGTAGGGCACGTTTAGACTGGGCATGAGGAAGGATTTTTTTGCCAGCAAGAGTGGTCAGGCACTGGGATGTGCTGCCCAGGGAGGTGGTGGAGTGCCCAAACCTGTGTGTGTTTAGAGGTGGTTTGGCTGTGGTGCTTGGGGGTATGGTTTAGGGTGAACCTTGTAGAGCAGGGTTCTGGGCTGGACTTGGTGATCCTGAGGGACTTTGCCAGCCTGAAGGTGTCTGTGGTTCTGTAAGTTGCAGGTCACAGCAGGTGCTGAAGCCTTCCCTTATTGGTGGTACTGTGGCCATTGCTTCAACCTTTAGCAGATGTTCTCAGGGCAGAATTATCCAGTTCTTTGATTCAATTACCATTACTGGTGGCACATTT
Source organism: Eubucco bourcierii (assembly GCA_013396675.1). Lineage (NCBI taxonomy): Eukaryota > Metazoa > Chordata > Aves > Piciformes > Ramphastidae > Eubucco > Eubucco bourcierii. The sequence continues at coordinate 71,159 of VWZE01013803.1, read as the reverse complement.
GCCTTTTAGATGGGTGCAGTGCCTCAAGATATCATCAGCTTAGTCTATCCGTGTATGTAAACCCTGACCGGATTTGGCTCCAGTGATGTTTGTTGTTTGTTGCCTGAATGATTCTTGAATGTCTTCCAGGATCTGAAGGGGGTTACAAGAAAGCTGCTGAGGGACTTGTTAGGGTGTCAGGTAGTGATAGGACTAGAGGGAATGGATCCAAGCTAGCGGAAAGGAGATTTAGATTAGACATTAGGAAGACGGAGCCAGGGCACAAGTGAGCAGAAACTGTCCCTGTCCCTCCCTTCTTTCCTTCCCCCAGCCCTCAACTATTGATAAACATTGCTCAGATCCCCTCTCAGCCTTCTCCTCTGCAGACTAAGCAGCCATAGGGCTCTCAGCTCTCCTCATCATGCAATGCTCCAGTCCCTTCAGCATCCTTGTAGTCCTCCCTTGGACTGTCTCCAGCAAATCCTTGCCCCTCTTGAACTGGGGAGCCCAGAATTGGATGGAGTATTCTAGGATGAGGTGTCCACACCCGAATTTAGGGACTGACATTGCACCTAGGGTGGTGATTTATGCTTGCATTGTACTCCTCTGGCTTCCTGGCTTGATATAGCTCTGTGGACCACATGCAGGTAGTTCTGTCTGTGGTTTGACATAGATTCCTGTGAGGAGATTGCAGCCATCAGTACAGGCTTTGCATAGAAAGAGTTTGGCATCTGAAGTCCTTTTCTTGTGCTGTCTTCTCCATTGCTCTGCTAATAATCTCATTGGTGCCTTTTGAAGTCTGCAATTACAGGCAGCTCTGTGATCGATGGGAAGCAGCATTAAAAGATTAATGAGCTGAAGTGATTGTTCTGTGATTCCTTCAAGTGTCAACATTAGCATGCAGCAAGACACTACTGATTAGCTTGATTCAGTCTTTGGCAGCCAGCACAAGGCATTATCCTGAGGTGCTGTGCACTTGCACCACTGCACAGGGACTCACTGTCAGGATTATGGTGATTCAGGATTTAAAAATACAGATAATTGTTCCTCTTCAAAGGTGGAGCCATGTGACTACATGTTTTGTAGGTATGACTTGGGCAGGCTGAGAGCTGGGCACTGAGGTACCTGATGAGGTTCAACAGGGATCAGTGCGGACTCCTGCACCTGGGAAGGAAGAATAAACTGCACCAGTGCAGGTCTGGAGGGGAACTGCAGGAGAGCAACCCCACAGAGGAGGGCCTGGCAGTGCTGGTGGGCAGCAAGTTCTGCATGGGACAGCAATGTGCTCTGGTGGCTAAGAAGACCAGTGGCATCCTGGGGGGCATTGGGAAGAGTGTGCCCAGCAGATCCAGGGAGGTTCTCCTGCCTGGAATACCGCATCCAGTTCTGGGCTACCCAGTTCAAGAGGGACAGGGATCTGCTGGAGAGAGTCCAAGGCAGGGCTACAAGGGTGCTGAAGGGACTGCAGCACTGCCTGATGAGGAGAGGCTGAGAGCCATGGGGCTGCTTAGTCTGCAGAGGAGAAGGCTGAGAGGGAATCTGAGCAATGTCTGTCAAGAGCTGAGGGCTGGGGGAAGGAAGGAAGGGAAAGGGACAGCCTCTGCTCACTTGTACCCTGGCACAGGACAAGAGGCAAGGGATGGAAACTGCAGCACAGCAGATTCCACCTCAACATGAACAACAACATCTTTGCTGTAAGGATCCCAGAGCCCTGGCACAGGCTGCCCAGAGAGGTTGTGGAGTCTCCTTCTCTGGAGCCTTTGCAACCTTGTCTGGATGTGTTCCTGTGTAACCTGCACTGGATTCTCTTCTCCTGCCCTGACAGGGAGGTTGGACTTAAAGATCTCCAGAGGTCCCTCCCAACCCCTAACATCCTGGGATACTGAATTCCTCTGTGTATGTACATAGATAGATGCAGGCAGATGTGCAGATTCCAATGCTGAAGACCACAACATGTGCAGGTTTCCTGAATGCTCTGCTGTCTTTACCGTGGATTCTGAAGACAATTACTTTGAGTGGGCTTTGCTTGCATGGTCAGGCTAACATTGCACACCCCATCAGACACCCTCTGTGCCTCAGGTCAAGACACAGCCTACAGTTGCATGTTTTGAAAGAGTAAGCTGCCAGAGAGACTATTCCAGAACCCAAAAGTGTCAGTGGAAATGTTGTATGTGATCCCTTGAGCCCCATACTCACCATATCGTGGCTTTACAGATGGTTCTGTGATAGAATCCACTGAGACTAGCAGGGTTGCTTGTGTGATGAAGGATGCTGTGAAGGGTGAGTGTCAGGAGGATTCAACCAGGCTCTTCTCAGCAATGCCCAATGATAGGTAAAAGGGCTGTGGGTGCAAGCCAGAGAATAGAGAGTCCCATGTGAATGTAAGGAAAAACTTTTTTGCTGTGAGGGTGACAGAGCCCTGGAGCAGGCTACCCAGAGAGGTTGTGGAGTCTCCTTCTCCAGAGACATTTGAAACTCACCTGGCTGCATTCCTGTGTGACCTGCTCTAGGTGATCCTGCCCTGACAACAGGCTTGGACTGGATGATCTTTCAAGGTGCCTTCCAACCGCTAATGTTTTGTGATTGAGTGATTGTGCTGAGAAATCACAGCTTGCTGTCTTAGAGGCATTTCCCTTTTTGCTCACAAGAACAGTTGCCACAGTGGTCAGCTCAGGGCTGTTGGAGCAGCATTCTGAGCACCTTCTTGAGTGCCTGGCCCCTGTTCAGTCAAACCCCTCTACTCTTAAAACTCTTTGAGCCTTTGAAAACCCCTGAGGAAGAGCTGCAGATGTGAGGTATATGTAGCATCTTAAAATGTGCCAAGACAAGCTCCTTGCTCAGCACCTATAATTAACAGGCAACATTCTGATCCTTAATACAGAGGGGTTGAAAAGATCAGCTTCCAAGCTGCTCATTAATTATGGTGCTGAGTGTCAGCCCTTTTAATACAAGAAAAAGTGCATTCTTCCCCGGGTGCAATGCCATTACAATAGACATCATGTCCCCTCCCCAAGGAGGGGTTATTTAAAACTAGATCCGTGCTTGTACCTACTAATTAAAAGTTAATAAATCTGTAAAGAAAACTTTCTGAGCCAGATCTGAATCATTTTGCTTCTGTCACTTGTGACTGAGGTCTCAGGGGGAGGCACCCAGGTTGTGTTCTTGCCTTCCGCAGTTAACCTTTATGCTGGGCAGTGCTGTTAATGTGCTCATCCTGTGCTGGCATTGTCGTTCCTAGAGGGACAAAGAGGCCACCCAAGACCTCCTACTTCTGTATTTTATTCAGAATAATTTAAAATGATAAAGCCTTTCAAATAAGTTTTCTGACTTTTTTATTTTAGTTTGGGGTGGGATTTTTTTTTGTTGTTATGGTGGGCAGTGCTGGGCATTGGTCTCAGGCATTGGTCTCAGGCATTGGTCAAGCAGGACAAAGGATAAGAGTCACGACCAAGGGAAAGAACTGCTAATGAGGGGAAGAACTGCCAGTGCAGCTGTGCCTTCTGATGTGAGTCATTCAAGATAAGAAAGTAGCTATATAGAATAGGAAGGTAGTTATGTTAAACAAGGTTCATGTTGAAGGTGCCTCATCAGTGTGTGAACAGCTCATGAAGAGCTACTGTAACCAATCAGAGAATGCATAATGTGTGACCAGGCAGGCTATCCTGTACAAGTGCATGTTGATTTTTGGCAATAAATTGTTGATCTTGGATAAATCACATTGAAGGACATGGAACTGTTAGAGCAGGTCCAGAGGAGAGCCACGAAGATGCTCAGAGGACTGCAGCAGCTCTATGAGGACAGGCTGAGAGAGTTGGGGCTCTGCAGCCTGGAGATGAGAAGGCTTTGAGGAGACCTTAGAGTAGCCTTCCAGTGTCTGAAGGTGGCTACAAGAAGGCTGGGGAGGGATTATTTACAAGGTCTTGCAATGACAGGACAAGGGGCAATGGGTTTGAAGTGTCAGAGGGGAGATTGCAACTGGATGTTAGGAGGAAGTTGTTTGCAGTGAGGGTGGTGAGACACTGGCACAGGTTGCCCAGGAAGGTGTTCCAAGCCAGGCTGGATGAGACCTTGAGTGAGCTGTACTAGTGGAAGGTGTCCCTGCCTATGGCAGGGGGTTGGAACTGGATGATCTTTGAGGTCCCTTCCAACCTTACCATTCTATGATGTCAGCTGGTTGTCTCTCCTTGCATCGCCCACCCCCCACACCTAGCGCTCGCCGACGCCGCGTGATTCCACCACATTACGGTTTTTTTTTGTCTGGTGTTTTTCTCGGTGGATTCCAGGTTCAGTATAGTTCCAAGTGTAGTTAGTGTGGCAGCCCGAGTTCAGCTCGGGCAGTGCCCTTTTTTTCAGGGTACAGTACGAAATGTGGCTGGGGTTCTGCCTGCGCCTGACCCCAGCGGCCTCTAGACGATGTGTCACGGGCTGGAAAAAAGCTGTTAAAGGAACCTCTTGAGGTTGCTGAGTCAGCTGGCTCGTTGCAGGAAGGGGCATGGAGGGGGTTTGTGCAGGCTTCGTGGCAGCCTTCCACATGCATACCATAAGGCAGTCTGTAGGATGGGCTCGTGTCGCTGCTTGCTGCCGCAGAGCTGCTGCCTCCTTAGGTGTGTGGCATGGGCGTCGCTGGGCTTGGGCACAGGCACTCAGCGCTTTTGTTCTCCCTTTGCGTTTTAAGTGCCTGTTCTCTTCTTGTTTCCTGTGTAAGAGTGCTCTGAAAATGCTGACTTGATCGGTGTTACCTGGCTGTGTGGTGTGTCCAGGGGTGTCTGTTTCAGGACCCAGCAGTGAGAGGGAGGTGCACTTGCGGTGTAGATGTGGAACAAATCACTTGTAGGTGTGCAGTGGAAGCTGCTTAGGTCGTCAGCACACTGCTCTTGACCCTGTTAGGGTGTAGAGATGCATGCAGAGCACTAGACCAGGGAAGAAACACTTGCCTAGGACATCCCACTTTGGCTTCTCACACCTGGATGCTTCTTCACCCACCAGCAGTCCTTGCATGTAATAAGGTACATGCTTTTGAGTTGTGGTGTCAGACACGGGCTGTCACACAGACAGCTCCTGTGCTTCATCCCTGGAGAATCATAGTCAAAGAATCATCCAGGCTGGAAGAGACCTCTGGAATGATCAAGTGCAGCCATGTCACCTTCTCCACCAAGTCTGTCACTACACCATGTCTCCAAGCACCAGCTCTAGATGGCTTTTAAACACATCCAGGGATGGCAACTCAACCACCTCCCTGGGCAGCCTCTGCCAGTGCCTGAGAATCCTTTCCATGAAAGATTTTTCCCTACTGTTCAGCCCAAACCTCCCCTGGCACAGTTTGAGGCCATTCCCACTCCTGCTGTCATTAGTTACCAGTGCCTGCCTCTCTGCAGCCTCTGTTGAGGTAGCCGCAGAGAGCAATGAGGCTCCTTCTTTGCAGACTAACAGCCCCAGCCCCCTCAGCTGCTCCTCACAGCCTTGTTCTCCAGCCCCATACCAGCTCAGTCACCCTTCTCTGCCCCCACCCCAGCCCCTCCATGTCCTTCCTGTGCTGCGGTGCCCAGCACTGAGCACAGCACTGGAGGTGCAGCCTCACGGAGGCTGAGCACAGAGGCACAGTCACCTCCCCGCTCCTGCTGGCCACCCTGTTTGTGATACAGACCAGGATGGCCTTGGCCTTTGTGGCCACCTGGGCACACTGCTGGCTCCTGTTCACCTTCCCATCAGTCAGTGTCCCCAGGCCCTCTTCCTCCACACAGCTCTCCTGCCCTTCCTCCCCAAGCCTGCAGCATTGCATGGGGTTGTTGTGGCCCGGGAGCAGGACCTGGCCCTTGGCCTTGTTGAAGCTCATACAGTTGACCTTAGTCTATGAGTCTGACCTACCCAGGTGCCTCTGTAGAGCCTCCCTACCCCCAAGCAGATCAACACTGCTGCTTTATTTTCTGTGATCTGCAAACTCCCTGAGGGTGCCCTCAATCCCTACACCCGAGTCATTAATGAAGACATCAAATAGGACTGGTCCCAACACTGAGCCCTGGGGAACACCACTTCTGGCTGGCCTCCAGGTGAGTTTCATTCCATTGACCACTACTCTCTGGTTGTTGAAAAGAAACTGCTTATGGCAGTTGTCAGGATTTTTACTTTGTAGCTCTTAACCCTTAGCTAGGGCTGCTTACAGACTTTCCAAAGCTGTGTAGCTGCGGTGAGCCTCTTTAACAAGTCTCTAGCAGCAGCTGAGGTTGTGTGGCAGATGTCACCTGAATTGAGGTCAGTGCCTGTTTCCAAAGACCTTCTTGGGAACTTAATCTCTGTGTGCCTCGGTTACCCTTTTGTGCTGGGCACACACATCCTCTGCAATGCCACAGAAGAATTGGGAAGGTGAGGACTGTGACGACAGTGTTTGGCATTAAAATAGGAGGAGCCTGTGAGGCAGAAGGAGCCTGTTCATTTGCTGCTCCCTCTTGAGAGGCTGTGGTTAGAAGGCCTCCTGGTAATGTGGTTGGCAAGGGGTGGTCAGCGGTGAAGCTCTGTGGGCTTGGGATCAGATGTTGTGACAGTAGCAGGAGAAACACTGCAGTGTTTGTTTTGGGGAGAAAATAGGCACATGCAGATTCTCTGGCACTAGGAGAAAGCAAAGATGCTTTTCATTGCATCTTTTCATCACTGCAAAGAAAGGATCGATTCACATTGCAGTTCCCCAAGAGATGCGTCCAAGAAGGATGCTTAGCTTCTATGAGTGGCATTCCCTGGCACTGTGGTACAGCTGTGCTGATCTGCCCTACCTGGGAGTCAGGATTTTGAGTATGACATCTCATGGAAGAAGAAGAGTTTGAGACAATTCTTTTCTTGCTGAAAGCTTCCAATCTCATTATCATTTACATTATTGATGCCAATGTTTAACTTCTTTGTCAGTGCCATGGACAGAGGAATCAGTGCAGACTCAGCAAGTCTGCAGATGGCACCAAGCTGTGTGGCACAGTTGACTTGCTAGAGGGCAGGGATCCATCCAGAGGGACCTGGACAGGCTGCAGAGCTGTGCCCAGGCCATCCTCATGACATTCAACAAGGCCAAGTGTAAGGTCCTGCAGCTGGGTAGGCACAATGCCAAGCACAACTCTAGACTGGGTGGGGAATGGCTGAGAGCAGCCCTGAGGAAAAGGCCCTGGTGGTCTGGGTTGATGAAAAGCTCAACAGGAGCCTGCAGTGTGAGTGCAGCCCAGACAGCAACTGAGTACTGGGCTGCAGCAAGAGCAGTGTGGTCAGTAGGGCAAGGGAGGGGATTGTGCCCCTTTGCTTTGCTCTCCTCAGACCCCACCTGGAGTCCTGTGTGCAGTTCTGGAGCTCCCAGTACAGGAAGGACATAGAAGTTTTGGAGCAGGTCTAGAGGAGGCCACCAAGATGCTCAGAGGGCTGCAGCAGCTCTACTGTGAGGATAGACTGAGAGAGTTGGAGCTCTGCAGCCTGGAGAAGAGAAGGCTTAGAGTAGCTTTCTGGTATCTGAAGGAGGCTGCAGGAATGCTGGAGAGGGACTGTTGACAAGGTCTTGCAAAGACAGGACAAGGGGCAATGGGTTTGAACTGGCAGAGGGGAGATTTAGACTGCATGTTAGGAAGAAGTTCTTTGCAGTGAGGGTGGTGAGACACTGGAGCAGGTTGCCTATGGAGGTTGTGGCTGCTCCCTCCTTGGAGGTGTTTGAGGTCAGATTGGATGAGGCCTTGAGTGAGCTGTACTGGTGGGAGGTGTCTCTGCCTATGGCAGGGGGTTGGAACTGGATGATCTTTGAGGTTCCTTCCAACCTTACCATTCTATGATTCTATAAATAGAAACTCAGCTAAGCACGGTGATAGAAGGATGTGGTTTAACTTGCAGCTGTATAGATCCTGGATAAATTCCCTGGATATCAGAATTGGTATGAGGAGGACATTGCCTGCTGCTGAGAACAGGAAGCAGTTCAGGTTCATAGCACAAGAAGTGCCTTTTCACAAGAGGGTAAAGAATTTACTTGAACCAGAGCGGCTTTACAGCAACACTGATTACTCTTGAAGGTAGTTTTGGTTGTTGGATATATTCCTGTGCTCTTGGCACCCTTGAAAATGTGTTGGAGCATTAAAAAACGACAGAGGATAGCAGATCAGTGGAAGAACAAACAGGAACCTTGAACTTCTGTCACTGCAGAAGCACTCTCTGTATCAGTGTGCTTCATGTGGATTCCTGTCCCTGGACGGGAAGGTGGAAGTCGAATTGATAGCATTGGAGAGGGGACAATGTCTGCTCAGCAGCTTTGCTGGTGATACTGAGCTGATCCACCTGGAGGCTGTGAGGCCATCCAGAGAGACCTGGGCAGGCTGAGAGCTGGGCAGACTGGAACCAAATGAGGTTCAACAGGGATGAGTGCAAAGTCCTGCACCTGGGAAGGAAGAATAAACTGCACCAGTACAGGTCTGGAGGGGATCTGCTGGAGAGCAGCCCCACAGAAGAGGGCCTGGCAGTGCTGGTGGGCAGCAAGGTCTACATGGGACAGCAATGTGCCCCGGTGGCCAAGGAGGCCAATGGCATCCTGGGGGACATTGGGAAGAGTGTGTCCAGCACATCCAGGGAGGTTCTCCCTCTGCTCTTCTCTGGCGCAGTTCTTTGTGTCAGAGCATGACAGCCTCAGATTATTTCACTTTCCTCTTTGAAAGGAAAAAGGACAGTAAAATAATAAAGCTCTTGCTGAACTGGAGAGGAAAAACAGAAGAGTTGTGTTTAAAGTTGAGCAGAAGATAGGGCATCCATAAACCCTTAACATCTATTGCAGATACAGGATACATGAGAATTCCCCCAAACCTTCCCCCCAAGCAAGCCAAAAGCACCAACCCCCAGCACTCATTTTCTTCCACCCCCAACATTGTCTCCCATTTATCCCAGACAGGCCAAAATTCACTGCAGTGCAGCCTTGAAGGGCACAGCCCAGAGGGTGCTCCTGCATCGTTCCTCAGGTCAGAATTGTTCTGGAAAGCTGGAAGGAGAAGGGAGAAAAGAGAACTGCCTACTGCCTGCTGCCCACTCACTCACTACTGGCAGGGTCATGTCATGGAACAGCAGAGGCCTCCAACCTCTCCCCTGGCATGAGTCTTGGTCTCTGCAGTTGTTTAGGAAACCTGGGCTCCCCTCAAACCATGACATCTGGTGAGGTCCCACCTGGAATACTGTGTCCAGTTCTGGGCTCCCCACTTCAAGAGAGACAGGGTTCTGCTGGAGAGAGTCCAGGGGAGGACCACAAGGATGCTGAAGGGAATGCAGCACTGCCTGATGAGAACAGGCTGAGAACCCTGGGGCTGCTTACTCTGCGGAGGAGAAGGCTGAGAGGGGATCTGAGCAATGTCTATCAATAGCTGAGGGCTGGGGGAAGGAAGGAAGGGACAGGGACAGCCTCTGCTCACTTGTACGCTGGCACAGGACAAGGGGCAAGGGATGCAAACTGCAGTACAGCAAGTTCCACCTCAACATGAGCAACACCTCAACATAGAATCATAGAATGGTAAAGTTGGTAGGGATCTGAAAGCTCATCCAGTTCCAACTCCCCACCATAGGCAGGGACACCTCCCTCTAGAACAGATCACTCAATGCCTCATCCAACATGAGCAACAACTTCTTGACTGTGAGGGTCCCAAAGCCCTGGCACAGGCTGCCCAGAGAGGTTGAGGAGTCTCCTTCTCTGGAACCTTTGCAGCCCTGTCTGGATGTGTTCCTGTGTGACCTGTGCTAGATTCTCTGGTGCTGCTCTGGCAGGGGATTGGGCTGGAAGCTCTGCAGAGGTCCCTTCCAGCCCCTACCACCCTGGGATCCTATGCTCACTGTAGCTCCTGGGAAGGCAGGCGCTCAGCTTCTGTTCACGATATTGAATGTGTATCTGCTGCTTTTCTTGCACAGCAGGGAAGATGTCCCACAGATCTGTTGTTACTCCCTCTTCAGCTCTGAGCCAGATATGTTTTTTTCATATGTAAACAATCTAAAATATTTTGGGGATTTAGAACTCATTAAATTTTTCATTTCAGGAGATGTGGCAAGAGAGGCTTTCAGAAGTGGCAGAGCAGATGAGGAGCAGTCACAGCCCAATTAGGGGGAAAGCAGTCTTTGGCATTTCTGGCTTCTTAAAGAAACAGATGATTTATTTGTCCTTCCTTCACACAGACTGCAGTGAACATGCTGAAGCAGTGGGCTTCAATTGTGAACTTTGGTTCAGAATGTGAATTAGCTTAGCATATTTCCAGGCCTGGGACCTCCAGTGTGTGCCCAGAGCTGCTGCTGCTTGTCTTCATCACATGCATGCAGGCAAAAGGCTCAAAGTCTTGGAGTGTTCATTGTCTGCAGTGGGCAGATTGAAGAGAGGTCAATGCAGAAGGCTGGAGGGAGTTGGAGGAGATACAATGATGACCTTAGCTGAGGTTGGCAGGTTTCCTGAGGTAGAATCATAGAATGGTAAGGTTGGAAGGGACCTCAAAGATTATCTAGTTCCAACCCCCTGCCATAGGCAGGGACACCTCCCACTAGTACAGGTCACTCAAGGCCTCCTCCAGCCTGGCCTTGAACACCTCCAGGGAGGTTGTGGAGCACAGAATCACCCAATGTGATCAAAGATCACTTTGGGTGCTTCTGTGCTTCACAACCTCCCTGGGCAAACTGTGCCAGTGTCTCACCACCCTCACTGCAAAGAACTTCTTCCTTTCTTACTCCACTGGTTGATATCCTGAAATAGGTGCTAGGTTATGGCTCTGCCAGCAGAGCTGTGGACAATCTGCCTGTGGAAGCTGCACATCCAGTTGTTCCTTGGCTGCTCTGTGAGGTGTGACTCGCCCCCACCTGAGAGGCAGCACAGCAGAGAGGACTGTGGCTTTGCGCTCCTGCTCCTATTGTGCCGAGTCCTGTCCCTGGGCTCAGCTCTCTGGGCTGCAGCTGAGGTGCTGGAGGCTGCAACATTTCTGTCTGCTGCCTCTGTTCCTGCAGCACTTTGTGCCCCTGGGTTCTCCGTGGTCAGTCCTGGACCTCATGAAATCCTCATGAGCTCTCTTGGCTTGGTGTTTTCTTCTGGCTGCTTGAATATTGCCTAGAGTTGAGTCTCAGAGCCACCCCTCTGTGTCTTTGTCCTGAGGAGCACAGGGTGGCCATGCTGCCCTCTCTCCAGTCAATAGGCCATACTCCAAAATACAGCTGAGTTCCATCAGCTCCTCTTGGCTGGTTCTTGCCCACAGCAGATTTGCTGGTTCTGACCACCCAGACACCCTCTGAGCATTCCTCAGCAATCGGTCTGAGGAGCCTAAGTTAGGCTTACAGGTCTCCACTTCCCATCCTCTTTCCTTTTCCTGGTGACCCTGTGCTTGCCGTCAGGCAGTGCTTTGGGGCTGGTCCCCTGTTAGGTCAGTGTGGGCAATTCCATCCAGTGCTGTGTGGTGGGTTTGTGCTGGCAGGTTTGGCTTTGTTTTACCTGACAAGTGACTGTTATTTAAGCAGTTTCAGCTGGTTTAACCTCACCAGTCTCTCAACAGCCTCTAGAATTACCTCTCTGTTTTGATGGGCTCTGTAGTTATTTGACCCTCCAGCTTTTTTTGGCCACACAACAGTTAACCTTTGGATCCTTACTCCATCTCCAGCACTTGTAAGTTTTCCTACACACCCTTAGCCCTATTGACCTCTCCAGAGTGCCATGAGGTGTTTTGAGACTCACTGTCCTGAATTAGCTGTGCTCATCCCTTCACCCCAACAGAGTGGTTGGTGCTGTCATTTCAGGATCACCATTATCCAGCCCATCTCCTGCCTTCACGTTTCTAAATGCTTTCTTCCTTTCAGCCAGACCAACTCCATCTTCTGAAATGAAATGTGCCTAGGCTGTTAGAATCATAGAATGGGCTGGGCTGGAAGGGATCTCCAAAGCTCATCCAGTCCAACCCCCTCTGCACTCAGCAGGGACATCGAGGGCACCATCAGCAGTGTGCGGATGGCACCAGGCTGAGTGGTGCTGTCTATACACCAGAGGGACAGGAGGGCATCCAGAGGGACCTGGACAGGCTGGAGAGCTGGGCCCAGGTGAACCTCATGAGGCTCAGCAAGAGCAAGTTGCAGGGTCCTGCAGCTGGGCTGGAACAACCCTGACTACAAACCCTACAAAGGCCTGCAGTGACAGGACAAGGGGCAGTGGGTTCAAGCTTGAGAAGAGCAGATTGAGATTGGATGTTAGCAACAAGTTCTTTACTATGAGGGTGGTGAAGCATGGGAACAGGTAGCCCAGGGAGGTGGTTGCCTTCCCTGGAGGCATTCAAAGTGAGGCTTGATGGGACCCTGGGTGACCTGGGCTGGGGGAGGATGTCCCTGCTGACTGCAGGGAGGCTGGACTGGGTGACCTCTGGAGGTCCCTTCCAGCCTGGACGATTTTGTGATTCTAAGATTCTATGATTTTTATGGTGTCAGGTAGGGACTGGAATGGAATGGTTCCAAACCAGAGGAGGAGAGATTTGGGTTGGGTGTTGGGAAGAAGTTTTTCAGCATGTGGGTGGTGAGACACTGGCACAGGTTGCCCAGGGAGGTGGTGGAAACCTCATCCCTGGAGGTTTTAAAGGCTGGGCTGGATGTGGCTGTGGGCAAGCTGATGGCATGTGAGCAAGCACCCCATGGTAGGGGGCTTGGAACTGGCTGATCCTTGAGGGTTCTGTCCAGCATGCCCATTATGAGCAGTGTTTGGACAAGTAGCATCTTCTTAAAGAATGCACCTGAGGGTGGGGCCTCAGACAAATCTCCTTTAGCAAGTCCAACCAGGTTAGAACTGATTGCTTTCTCAGACATATGGTATTAGCCAAAGATAATGGGGATCATGCCTGGCCAGCTTATTGTTAAGGATAGACTTTTCATTTTCTGGTATTGGGAGGAGAAAACAAATAACTGAGCTTCAGTTTTCTTTTACTTTCCTCCTAGTTGCCTCCAAGCAGGCAGTGAAGACAACAGTGTGCAGTACAGACTTAGAC
>VWZE01013803.1:0-58174 GCA_013396675.1 Eubucco bourcierii | reverse complement strand
TCTCTTTTTTTTTTTTTTTTTTTTTTCATTTAGAAAGTTACACTCAGCTTAAAAGCAGGAGGTTGGGATGGAGTCCTTGCTGTCTGCTGTCTGTTCATAGTTCAGTCACTACCTTATGTTATGCTTTGGCAAGGTGCTGATTGGGCCCTTCTCCACCTGTCTGTGAAATGAAATGCTTCATTTCTGAGTTTGATGATCTGAGACACCAGACTCTTGTTGCTTTCAGTGGCAATCCCTGTGCTCATGGGTGCAGTGGGGCATAGCAAAGTTGATCCCAGGATGTTAGGGCCTGGAAGGGACCTCTAGAGACCTTCCAGTACAACCCCTGCCAGAGCAGCACCAGGGAATTCAGCACAGATTGCACAGGAACACATCCAGACAGGGCTGGAAAGGCTCCAGAGAAGGAGACTCCACAACCTCTCTGGGCAGCCTGTGCCAGGGCTCTGGGACCCTCACAGTCAAGAAGTTGTTGCTCATGTTGAGGTGGAACTTGCTGTGCTGCAGTTGCCATCCCTTGCCCCTTGTGCTGTGCCAGGGCACAAGTGAGCAGAGGCTGTCCCTGTCCCTTCCTTCCCCCAGCCCTCAGCTATTCATAGACATTGCTCAGATCCCCTCTCAACCTTCTCAGCAGACTAAGCAGCCCCAGGGCTCTCAGCCTTCCTCGTCAGGCATGCTTTTTATTCTTATCATCCTTATCCTCACCCTTCCCCTGTCAAGCAGTGAATATCTTCTATAGTTTTGTCCAGCCCTGATAATTTTTTTTTTCCCATCCCACATTCTGACAGAAGTGACTTCTGGAGAATTCTGCAGGAAGGGTGCATGCTGAGTGAGGGTGATAGCACTGGAAAATGGCCCACTTGTGGCTTTTGGCTTGCAGCTGGGAAGGGAAGGCAGTCTGTTCTCTTCCTATGGGCAATTCAATGCTCTTCCTAAGTACCAATAATTTGCACTTCATAGGTGCTTCTCCCCTACCCAGCCTTTTCCAGGGTTTACCAAGCAGTAATTAATCCTCATTTATGCTGTTGCAGTGATAGTGTGTTCATTGTAAAGATACAGTAGTAGCTAGAGCATAAATTAGTTAAGGATGTGGTCTCTAAATAAACACCACCAGAGAGAACTCTCTTCTGTGACTGCTCAGTAGCTCTTCCCTGCTGCAGCTGTTCTGAGGTCCCTGATCCTCATTGATCCCTGATCCTGGCTTCATCTGAGCAGAGATGGCTTCAACCTCCTGGCACTCACCCTTCACATTTTTACCAAAATGAATGAGGTCACCTCTCATGCTCCTCTTCTCCCAGCAGCACAGCCCCAACTCCCTCAGGCTCTCCTCCTAAGGAAGATCTTCTACTGCCTTCAGCATCTTTGTGGCTCTGTGCTGGACTCTCTCAAACAGTTCCCTGAGGCCCTTCTTGAACTGAGGGACCCAGAACTGGACACAATATTCCAGATGTGGCCTCCCCAGGGCAAAGTAGAGGGGCAGGAGAAGGTCTCTTAACCTGCTAACCACAACCGTTCTGATCCACTCTAGAATGGTTTTGGCCTTCTTGGCCACCTGAGCACATTGCTGGCTCATGGGCATCCTTCCACTCAGTTTCTGTGAAACTGGTGCTAAGAGAAGCCATGAGTGTAGCCTGTTCTAGTGGAATCTGCTTTCCTGTGGATATCCACTGCACTGAGAATCAGCATTCAGAAGGCCCTTGGCCCTGTGGTGGGCTCGGTGAGGCAGCATTCAGAAGGCCCTTTGCTCTGTGGTGGGCCCAGTGTGGCAGCATTCAGAAGGCCGTTTGCTCTGTGGTGGGCCCAGTGTGGCAGCATTCAGAAGGCCCTGCGGTGGGCCCGGTGTGGCAGCATTCAGAAGGCCCTGAGGTGGGCCTGGTGTGGCAGCATTCAGAAGGCCCTGCGGTGGGCCCGGTGTGGCAGCATTCAGAAGGCCCTGAGGGGGGCCTGGTGTGGCAGCATTCAGAAGGCCCTGCGGTGGGCCCGGTGTGGCAGCATTCAGAAGGCCCTGCGGTGGGCCCGGTGTGGCAGCATTCAGAAGGCCCTGAGGTGGGCCTGGTGTGGCAGCATTCAGAAGGCCCTGCGGTGGGCCCGGTGTGGCAGCATTCAGAAGGCCCTGTGGTGGGCCCGGTGTGGTTCACGTGAAGGGCTGTGAACTGTGACAGCAGGAGAGATTCCAATTGCTGAGAGGAGAGTTTACTGTAATTCTGCACAGCACCAAAAATGGAGGATGGGAAGGTATTTTGTTAACAACATGTTGCAAATCACGAGTCTGTGTTTCATTTAATGCCAGCTGCCACTGAGAGCTTTTGTTTTCTTTCAGATTGTGGAAAGCTGAACTGAACTATCCTCTGACAGGCAGCGTGCTGAGGACACAGCAAGGTAGGATTTCTGCCTTTATTGGTCTCATCTTGGTCATTCCAGAGCTCTGGAAACGCTCTGCATCCTGGCTTTACTATGATGGCTTGCCTAATGAATCCCAGTGGCTTGCTTGAACAAAGCCAAAGAGTTTGGTGGGACTTCTCCTGTGGCTGCATGGATGTGTACTGTGTATTTTGATGGTCCTCTGAATAAGGAGAGGAGGCACATTTCCTGGGCTGTGCAGGGAAGGTGTTTATGGCACCGAGGTAGAAACTGAAGTGAAAATAAAAATGCGTTGGGATTTTTGCCAGCCCTATCGTGCAGGTGTCTGTTTGTGTAGGAAATGTCCTGCTGGCAGCAGGTGTTGAGCTCTCTGGTGCTGCTGAGTCTGAATGTGGGGAGCTGAATCTCTGATCTGGCAGTTTTTTTCCTCTTCTCACACTTCAGTTCTTCGTTTTGTGGTTGCCAAGAATGTTCTCTGCAGCATGGGTTGATGACTTGCCTGTCAGTCACCACACGCTCACCTCCTTTCAGGGTTTGTTGCTGTGCTTTGCTGAAATGTTTTATTGAAGGTGTTTACAGAGCGAATTTGCAAGGCGGTGCCGATGCAAAGAAATGCTGATCCCTGGGTTTTGCTCTGCGCCGGCATTATCTACTCAGGGGAAGGTTTGTGTCTCAAGCTGTGCCAGGGGAAGTTTAGGCTGGAGGTGAGGAGAAAGTTCTTCACTGAGAGAGTCATTGGCTACTGGAATGGGTTGCCCAGGGAGGTGGTGGAGTCGCCGTCCCTGGAGGTGTTCAAGGTGGGTTTGGACGTGGCACTTGGTGCCATGGTCTAGTCTTGAGGTCTGTGGTAACGGGTTGGACTTGGTGATCTTTGAGGTCTCTTCCAACCCTGGTGATACTGTGATGCTGTGGCTGCAGGCAGCTTCTGCTTGTGCGAATGGCTCAAGAGATGAATACCACAACGAAGGGGTAATTGTTGGGGTCAGCCAGAACGTTGCGGAGTTGTGCAGATGTGGCGGAGCCGCACGACGCCCAGGACTGCTAGGGATGGGGTGAAGGATGACGCGAGATGAGCCGACCAGCCCATATCAATGGCGTGCATTCAAGATGGCCCCGGAGTCAAGACACGATACAAATATGGTTTAGGTCATTGCTCCTTTATTGCATATGAACATGCATTTATATACCCATCCAACAGACTGTTCAGGCCAGCCCATTACAAAGCAATTGGTCCAAATCATTAAGAGACAAGCTGTTGGTATTAACTGATTGGTTTGAGTCCTTAGGGGGCCAGCTGTGAGGGCACCAAGCTAGTTGGCTCGTCACTATCTGTTTGGATGCCCCTTGTTTTGGTTTGAACCCAGTTGTTACTCATTCCTCTGGAGGCAGTTTTCAGGTGGTGTCCTTGCCCTCGGTGTGACCTCTCATAGAGACTGTGAAACTCCCTAGCTTACAATCAGTGGCTAGCACAGCTTGGATTGCTCACGTGTCCAGTTAATACAGAATGTTTCCTCACAGGTAATGGGAACAAGCTGCTCAGGGAAGAGGGGAAGTCACCATCCCTGGAGGTGTTGAATGTGCAGACGTCCCACTTGAGGACACGGCTTGGTGGGGATGGTGGTGTGGGGTTGATGACCTTAGAGGTCTTTTCCAGCCATACCCATGCTGTGATTCTAAATCCCAGGTTTGCTTTACCCAATGGTTTTTGCAATGACAGTGCTCTGGTCATCCCTCTTCCACCAGCAAAAGTGCTGATGTCAGGTACTGTAGACTTGGAAGCACCAGGTTGAGCTGGTGACACTGCACAGCTGTGAGGAAGTCACAGGTTTGATTTGTTTTGGTTTTTTTTTTTTTTTTGCCTTTTTTTCTGGGGGTGGTTCTTGCTCTTCTTCTTTCTAGGGTGAGGAATGAAGTACAAACTGAGACTTGTGTTTCCTGCGTCTGTTTTCTGGGGGCAGTTTCTTCAACATGTTGCTGCTCTGTCTGCAGTCCCTCTTCCCTCTCTTGGAACTGCTTTTTGCCTGTATCTGATGGATTGAGCTTTTATAGAGTACATGTCCATGGCAGGAGCTCTGCTGCATGTTTCAGAATGCAGTGTGTGTCACCTGCTCTGGAGTGCTGCCTTATAACTGTACTGGGCTGCAGTGCAGACCTGTTTGTATCTTCAAGGTGCTAAAAAGAATTGCCACAACCACATGAGCCTTGTTTTGTGCATTTGTGGGAGGTAGCAAGAGAAGCAGGTCAGATGTGAAAATCTATCAGCGCGCCTCCAGTTGTTGGCGTTCTTGAGGTGAAACTGCCAAGGGAGGTCCTGCTCGTGGTGTGAATCCTTGTCCAGTGAGAACAGGTCTAGCTTTGATTTCAGTGAGCATGAGGTGCTTTTTTAAGCTGCTCCTCATCAGCCTCTGCATGTCATTGGACAGGATTCATTAAGCAAAGCATTAAATGGTCAGGAAGAGTCATAGAATCATAGAATGGTAAGGTTGGAAGGGACCTCAAGGATTATCTAGTTCCAACCCCCTGCCATAGGCAGGGACACCTCCCACTAGTACAGGGCACTCAAGGCCTCGTCCAACCTGGCCTTGGACACCTCCAGGGAGGGAGCAACCACAACCTCCCTGGGGAACCTGTGCCAGTGTCTCACCGCCCTCACTGTAAAGAACTTCCTCCTAACATCCAGTTTCAGTCTCCCCTCTACCACTTTAAACCCATTGCCCCTGGTCCTGTCATTACAAGACCTTGTCAATAGTCCCTCCCCAGCCTTCCTGTAGCCCCCTTCAGATACTGGAAGGCTACTAGGTCATCTCCTAAAAGCCGTCTCCTCTCCAGGCTGCAGCACCCCAACTCTCAGCCTGTCCTCNCTTGCTGCAGCCCAGCACTCAGTTGCTGTCTGGGCTGCACTCACACTGCAGCCTCATGTTGAGCTTTTCATCACCCCAGACCCCCAGGGCCTTTTCCTCAGGGCTGCTCTCAGCCATTCCCCATCCAGCCTGGAGTTGTGCTTGGGATTGTGCCTACTCAGGTACAGGACCTTACACTTGGCCTTGTTGAATGTCATGAGGTTGGCCTGGGCACAGCTCTGCAGCCTGTCCAGGTCCCTCTGGATGGATCCCTGCCCTCTAGCAAGTCGACTGTGCCACACAGCTTGGTGCCATCTGCAGACTTGCTGAGGGTGCACTGATTCCTCTGTCCATGTCACTGACAAAGATATTAAACAGCACTGGTCCCAGCACTGAACCCCTGAGGGAACCACTTGGCACTGGTCTCCAGGTGGACATTGTGCCCTTGATCACCACTCTCTGCGTGCAACCATCCAGCCAGTTCCTTATCCGTTAGGGCTCCACACATCCAGTCCAACTTGTCAAAGCTGTAGTGATGCCAAACTACAATGTGTGGCAGTGATTTGAGGGTCTGAGCTCGAAGTGTAACTGAAGCTGTTGCTCTTTGCAGAGTAACACTGAAACTGAGGAGAGTCCCTCCTGCATTTTAATTTGCTAGTGCTAGCCTGATCTTTGGAAGTCTTGATGGCAGCTGTTGGCTGTGCTGTCTGCTCTTGCCAAAGCTTGTCACAAGCGGTGATGCCTGTAACAGACAAAGGCAACACAGGCTCCTGAGCTGTCAGCTTGAAGGGAGAGGTAAACACCTTTCTGCTCTTAGTAGTAATTCAACTCTCCTTGTACCCAGATGTCTTTGGTATTGCAGTTTATGGTGCAGAGCAGAGGTGTTCTTGCATAAATGGACAGCAAAAAGCTTCTTGTAATTTTGTAATTGGTTGCCTAAATCCCTTTCTTGTAAGATGACCAAACAATGAGTGCAGGCTGCAGGAACAGCCCTGGACCAAGGCCAAATGAACACTTTAAACTTGGAATTCTCTTCAGTTATTCTGTCTGCTGCCATTTTCCTTCTGTTTTCCCACTGTGTGAATCTAAGAAACATTAAGGCTGAATGTTCAGCTCTCCCTTTTGTCTTGATAGTTTTCCTGGAGAAGAGAAGGCTTCCAGGAGACCTTAGAGTAACCTTCCAGTATCTGAAGGGGGCTCCAGGAAGCCTGGGAAGGGACTATTGACAAGGTCTTGCAATGCCAGGACAAGAGGCAATGGGTTTGAACTGGCAGAGGGGAGATTGAAACTGGATGTTAGGAGGAAGTTGTTTGCAGTGACACTGGCACAGGTTGCCCAGGGAGGTTGTGGAGCACAGAAGCACAGAATGTGATCAAAGATCAAAGATCACATTGTGTGCTTCTGTGCTCCACAACCTCCCTGGAGGTGTTCAAGGCCAGGTTGGAGGAGACTTTGAGTGAGCTGTACTAGTGGGAGGTGTCCCTGCCTATGGCAGGGGGTTGGAACTAGACAATCTTTGAGGTCCCTTCCAACCTAAACCATTCTATGATTATAAGCCTCCCTTAACCTCATACACAACTCAGGTAATGATACAGAAAGAAATCTGTGTGCCTCTCTTCTTCTGACTCTTATGCTTCGCTTCTAGCCTGCGCTAAAGCACCTTTCCTTTCCTCTTTGCTCCTCACGCAGCGGTTGAGTGTCTTGCACAACGGAATGAAAACAGAACCATTTGTCTCAGGCCTGTCTCTACAAGCTCAGGCACATACTGAAGCTAAACATTACCTAATATTTTGTACTTGCAGGGCAATAAACTCCAAGTCATCAAAACAACACAGGAAATATAAGTCCTCTTACCCAGAATCCAGGAAAAAAAAACACAACAAAGCAACAAAAACATGATTTTAACTCTTATCACAGAAGGAGCATGAGTGTGTGTGGCAAAGAGTTCCCAGACCTGTGCTAACTTGTGGTGAATTTCCATGTGGTATTAAAAAAAGGGAGAGAAAATTCTGTCAAACCCATGAAGACCATGGGCAACAATGTGCCCTGGTGGCCAGGAAGGCCGATGGCATCCTGGGGGACATTAGGAGGAGTGTGCCCAGCAGATCCAGGGAGGTTCTCCTTCCTTTCTACTCTGCCCTGGTGAGGCCCCACCTGGAATGTTGAATCCAGTTCTGGGCTCCCCACTTCAAGGGGGTTGGGGATCTGCTGGAGAGAGTCCAAGGGAGGGCCACAAGGATGCTGCAGGGACTGGTGCACTGTCTGATGAGGAGAGACTTGAGAGCCATGAGGCTGCTTAGTCTGCAGAGGAGAAGGCTGAGAGGGGATCTGAGCAATGTCTATCAATAGCTGAAGGCTGGGGGAAGGAAGGGACAGGTACAACCTCTGTTCACTTGTGCCCTGGCATAGGACCAGGGGCAAGGGATGGAGACTGCTGCACAGCAAGTTCCACCTCAACATGGGCAACAACTTCTTGACTGTGAGGGTCTTGGAGATACCCAGAGAGGTTGTGGAGTCTCCTTCTCTGGAGCCTTCCCAGCCCTGTCTGGATGTGTTCCTGTGCGACCTGTACTGGATTCTCTGGTGCTGCTCTGGCAGGGGTTGACTGGAAGCTCTCCAGAGGTCCCTTCCAGACCCTGACACCCTGGGATCTTGCAATTGCGTTGCTTAACATCAGGCCCTTGTGTGTGGCTGCTGCTTGCCAGAGGTATGTGTCGTCTGTTCCCTCCTCCTGCAGAGAGCACAGCCTGTGGAAAAGCAGTTCAGGAGGGCTGCAAAGGTCTCCAATGGAGGAGCTGTTTTCTGGAGAACCTCTCTCTTTCTGTTTGATCCAGAAAAACGTTTTAGGCACCTCTGTTTTGTGTGGAAGGTATGGAGGAGCTGTATGAGTTGATGTTCTTGCGAGGCTTTATAACCATGCAGAGCTGGCTGAACAATTGCCTCTGTGCTGTTCAAGGAGCCACAGGACAGCTCCTTGATACCATTGGGGTCTTCTGTGCTTTGACATCTCATCTCTTGGAGAAATCCAAGTGTCATCACACCAGGGTGCGAAGGTTCTCTCGTTCCCAGTATAAGATTATCTACCTGGAGTCTGTTTTCCCAGAACTACTCACATAGTCTCATCATTGCCAGTCTCTTCTGCTCTGCTGGTGTGCTGGTTTGAGGCTAATTGGAATATTTTAATTAAAAATTGTATTATAAGCTGTGAAAAGCAAACACTGGTGATGTCTACTGCACTCATAGGCTTGCTGAGATGTATAGGAACGAGAACACAGGTAACACACAGAGTCTCTTGGTCTCTCTGGGAACCAGTAGGTTGAGCCTCTGATGAATAACTTAACTAACCACTCTGCTTCTGACCCCCCTTGCCCATCTTCCAAACTTGCCTTGGATGTAAGGCAGGCCCTGGGGTAAGGCAGAGGGGTGGNGGAGGGGGTGGGGGTGGAGGGAACTCCCAAACGATCACAACTGGCAGAAACAGGAAATGTGAAGGGCTTCAGCAAGGCAAAGAGCTTCCAGCACAGAGGATCCCGAGGAGGGCAATGCCATGTGTGTGGTATGGGGGCATAAGGGCAGTCCACATGGCCAGATGACAAAGGTCTTATCCTTAGGCCCACTTCTTCCTCAGTCACACATATCCTGTGTGCTCTTCTCTGTGATACAACTAAGGAGAGAAAGCCAGGCTTGTTTCCCTGTTAAAGCTGTTGATATCACATTCAGCAAACTTAGGTAGGATGCTCAGGGCTGGTAAGTAATGCAGGAAGATTTGTGTGGGGCAGAAGCTATTTAGCCTGAGACTTGGGTGTCCAAGTTGAAGTCACAGGGAACCTGAGCTTGCTGAAAACAGTAGAAAGCCTATAAATTTGAAATGTTTATTTTATTGTTATTCCAGGTGCTTCTCTTGTAAGAAGCAGCCCTCTGTTACGTGGGGCAGAGAGAGGTAGAGCTTCTCCATCTACAGCTCTCATGTGCTGTTTGCCTCTTAGTAGCACATTGCTGGGACCTGCAGCAGGCTGCTGCCTTGCACTCTTAGAGGCATTCCTGGCACACCTGAGCAGCAGCAGGGCTGTTGACCTGGCCTGGATGCAGAAAAGGTTAAATTTCATATCCTGGGCTGCATCCTGTAATGTAGAGTGGAGGCTGTCATACTGTGACCATCCACCCTCTCTTGTTGGCTGAGAGCTTGACTTGCAGCCCTGTGTGGCTGCCCCTGTGGAAAGTACCAGAGTGACAACAGGGTGCCTGCATCCCCAGAACATTCTGGAATGGGATGGGAACCAGGGAAGCTCATCTGCCCGAGGTCCTGTGCCAAAGAGGAAACAAAGTCAGAGGTGTGGGCTGAAAGCTGGGGCTGTAGTACCTTTTCTCCAGTGCTTCAGGAAAACCAGGTGGCACCCATATGACTCAGCAGTGTGCATTTGCAACCCAGAGACCAGCCAGTGCCTGGGCTGCATCAAAGGAAGAGTGGCTCGCAGGTTGAGGAAGGGTATTCTGCCCTTCTGCACCGCTCTGCTGAGACCCCTCCTGGAGCACTGTGCCCAGTGCTGGAACCCCTGGGACAGGAAAGGTCTGGAAGTGCTGGAAGGTGTCCAGAAAAGGGCCACAAGGATGATCAGAGGGCTGGAGCTGCTCTGCTGTGGGCACAGGCTGAGAGTGTTGTGGCTGCTCAGTGTGGAGAGGAAAAGGCTCCCAGAAGACCTTCTTGTGGCCTTCCAGAATATGAAGTGGGCTATAATAGAGCTGGGGAGGGACTTGTTAGGTTGTCAGGTAGTGACAGGACTGGGTGGGATGGATCCGAGCTAGAGGAGGGGAGATTGCAATTAGACATTAGGGAGAAATTCTTCCCCGTGAGGGTGGTGAGACGCTGGCACAGGTTGCCCAGGGAGGTGGTGGAAGCCTCATCCCTGGAGGTGTTTAAGACCAGGCTGGGTGTGGCTGTGGGCAAGCTGATCTAGTGTGAGGTGTCCCTGCCCATGGCAGGGGAGTTGGAGCTGGGTGATCCTTGAGGTCCCTTCCAACCCTGAGGATTCTGTGACAGGACTGAAGCAGCCACGCTCTGACATGGAGGCTGCTGTACTGGATCTGCAGTGCTCTTGGCTTTGCTGAAGTGGATGCAGCTACATCAGTGTTGCAGAGCAGCAGACCTGGCTTCTTTTTCTTCCTCTTGCAGTGTATCTGGGCACTCGGACAACAGATCCAAATGCCACTCACTGGGGTAACTCAAAGCTGGAGGTGATGAATGCACAGAAATTGGTGTTCTTTTTAAAGGGCTACTTTGGTTTTCCTGGTCTGAGATTAATGTAGTGTCTAAGGACACAGAGTTTAAAAAGCAGTTTTCTGAGTGACATCAGATGCTGAAGTTAATGTTCTACCAAACACCAGATGTGAAACCCAGAAGCAGGGCCAGAAAAATATTTATTGAGGGAGTATCTGAGTATTCTGAGGGCAGGTTAGTTAACCAAGGGAGCATTGCAGGTTGTTTTCTGATGAGAAACTCCACTGCTAGCAGTGTCTTTGGGGGAAAAAACAGCAAATAGAAGGCACAGGTGGCACACAACTTTTTGTGAAAGAAAACAGCATCCTGCAGAACTGTAAGAGTCTGCTTCCACTTAATGCTCAGTCGCCAGACACTGGTGCTATTCACTTCTGTGCAGTAAATGACTGCAGATGCCACTGGGCCCTTGCAGGGCTTCCTTTGTTAAAAAAGAAATTCTTGGTTTAGTAATTCAGTGGGGTAAAAAGGTATCCCTCATTACCTCCTGCAGGCCATGCCAGGAGCCTGCAAGGCAGCAGGACAGTAACAGTTTTGATTAGATCCTTCATAGAATCACAGAATTGTCAGGGCTGGAAGGGACCCCAAGGACCACCCAGCTCCAACCCCCCTGCCATGGGCAGGGACACCTCACACCAGATCAGGTTCCCCACTGCCACATCCAACCTGGCCTTAAACTTATCTCCAGGGATGAGGCTTCCACCACCTCCCTGGGCAACCTGTGCCAGTGTCTCACCACCCTCATGCAGAAGAATTTCTTCGTAACATCCAATCTCAATCTGCCCTCCTCTAGCTTGAATCCATCCCTCCCAGTCCTGTCACTACCTGACAACCTAACAAGTCCCTCCCCAGATCTCTTGTAGCCCACTTCAGATCCTGGAAGGCCACAAGAAGGTCTTCTGGGAGCCTTCTCCTCTCCACACTGAGCAGCCCCAACTCTCTCAACCTGTGCCCACAGCGGAGCAGCTCCAACCCTCTGATTATCCTCATGGCCCTGCTCTGGACACCTTCGAGCACCTCCAGACCTTTCCTGTCCCAGGGGCTCCAGCACTGGGCACAGTGCTTCTCCATTGCAGCGAGTGGGAGTTTTGCTCTTGGCTTCAGTGAGGTTAGGAGCTAGGCCCTTTTCTTTGCAATGCAACAGTGATGTCTTCTGAGATAGTATTGAAGAGGAGGCATAATGCCCTTTAGTTATACCCTGGAAAAGTTTATATTAAGCAAGAGAAGTCTCTTTGGAAGGAGACAATGTCTTTTATGAGATCATCTGATACAGACAGAAAACAGACAACTTTGCAGGTGTGTGGGGAAGACCTAGACAGAAGCTTCTATTGTCAAAAGCTCCTGTGAGGTGTGGGATTTTCCTCTCTCCCAGCTGTTAGGAGATGTTATCTCTATCTACAAAGTTTGCTTCACTTACAGCCTTTGAACACAAGCCTTTATGACTTGAGTGTCTTTTGTTATTGCTGAGGAGGAAGCTTTTGAGAAGATAGCAGTGAGAGGCAGAAGCTCTTGTGTTTCTTACAGTCTCCACTCACATCCTGTTGAGAGATTTTTATCTCTCTTCCTTATGTCCTAAAAAGTCTCTGGAACCATTGCTACTCAAGTGATAAATCAAGAGTCTTTCCTTCCTCCCATAAAGTCACATCTAGGTGTCTTGGTTTGGGTTTTGAGTTGTTTTTCCCCACTGGTAGCAATAACAACAGAAGCAGGATTAAAGATATTTGATCTCCCTCTCTGTTCTACCCTGGTAAGGCTCCACCTGGAATACTACATCCAGTTCTGGGCTCCCCACTTCAAGAGAGACAGGGTTCTGCTGGAGAGAGTCCAGGGGAGGACCACAAGGATGCTGAAGGGACTGGAGCACTGCCTGTTGAGGGGAGGCTGAGAGCCCTGGGGCTGCTTAGTCTGCAGAGAAGACTGAGAGGGGATCTGAGCAATGTCTGTCAATAGCTGAGGGCTGGGGGAAGGAAGGGAAGGACAGGGACAGCCTCTGCTCACTTGTGCCCTGGCACAGGACAAGGGTCAAGGGATGGAAACTGCAGCACAGCAAGTTCCACCTCAACATGGGCAACAACTTCTTGACTGTGAGGGTCCCAGAGCTCTGAGTGCCATGGGTGCCCTCACTCTCACTGTGTCACTATTAAGGACATGGAGCTGGTCCCAGTGCGGAGAGGTTTGTGATCCAGGTGCTGTACATCACAGTGCTTTGCATTGCTGCACCTGGATGTAGGTGCTGCTACCTCACACTGATGCTCACCTTGAGACATGGCTTCCAGAGGCCCTCCCTCCCCTCTGAACAAGTCGAGACCAGTGGTGTGCCTGTTAATGTGGGAACGTCAATCCTCTGCTTCTCAGAGCAGTGCTGAGAGTGCTTTGGCCATGGCACAGAGTAGCAGGCGAGAATTCAACTGATGGCTGTGCTGGGAGCTGAGCTGTTTTTCCCAGACTGCTCTCTCCACTGGGTTGAGTCACAAGCTCAAAGCTCACAGCAGTGCTGCATTGGAGAGCTAGATCTTTATCAGCTTTTTTAAAAGCAATTTTTCTTTTTTTGGGAGTATGTTTTTGAGTTGCACACTGATCTAAACAACGATCTTCTTGCAGATATGGTTGTGGGAATACCTGCAATGGGAATAGGAGGCACAGAATCAGAATTGTCAGGGCTGGAAGGGACCTCAAGGATCAACCAGCTCCAACCCCCCTGCCATGGGCAGAGACACCTCACACTAGATCAGCTTGCCCACAACCGCATCCTACCTGGCCTTAAACACCTCCAGGGATGAGGCTTCCACCACCTCCCTGGGCAGCCTGTGCCAGTGTCTCACCATCCTCATGGGGAAGAACATCTTCTTAACATCCAATCTCAATCTGTCCTTCTCTAGCTTGGATCCTTCCTCCCCAGTCCTATCACTCTCCAACACCCTAACAAGTTCCTCAGCAGCTCTCTTGTAGCCCCCTTCAGATCCTGGAAGGCCACAAGAAGGTCTCCTGGGAACCTTCTGTTCTCCAGACTGAGTCAGGTGCTCTGTGTGGTTGGATGTTTGCAATGCTAAAAGTTTTTTGGATCTGGGGCTAGTTTGTAAAAACAGCAACCAGGGAATGGTGCCTGCCCAAAATCATTGCTATGGAGATGGACTGAGAGGTGAAGGGAAAGCTGCAAGCGATTGAGTTTCCAAAACCAAACCCACACTGAGCCACAAGTACGTTTGGACTCTTGTGAGGCTGTGCGTATAGAGCAGCAGTGCACAGCCTGGATCTCTGCCTGACCTGTAGTGGGTGGGCTGAGTTTAGCAGCCAAATGCTACATTGCCCTTTAGTGAGGGTGTTTGGTTCCAGAGCGGGGCAGATGGAGGGGGAGGGAGAGCCCTCCTTGGAGATGCATTGCTGGAGTACAAAGGGTGCACTCCTGTCTCCAGTTTGCATGGGAGGAGGTGAGGCCTCTCTCAAGGCATTAATTTTATCTGCAGACAGTAGGCAAGTCTGAGGCCCACTGGGATCAGGCTTCAGTCTCCTGAGCCTTGTACAGTGCTTTCTTGTCTCTTCCATCAAAGTGTCTGCTTCCACTGTACATCTTAATTAACAGCTTATCCTGACCTGGCAACTGAGAGTGCCACAGTGCCAACAGTAGCAGTGTGGACAGCCACATGCACGAGCTTACATTTTATTTCTAGTTAGAACAGGAGTGTGTGCATCTGAGGCAGACTATAACGTAATCAGAAGGAGAGAATATGGACTTTTAAATACAGTTCTGTCTGTCTGTCTGAGCCAGTATTTTTGTTTTAACATTTAGGCTGGGTGAAGGCAAATCTCATGAAGGTCAGTGAGGACCCTGCGGTCCTGCATCTTTAGCTGGAAGTCAGGAGCAGGATGCTTGCTGCCTTCATGCTGACTTCACCCACTCTTATTTAGTGAGGCCTTATGGCTATGGAAAGAGTGAAAGCCCTGACTGGCATTTTGGTGGGTTGAAAATTGCCCCCAGATACCGTCACTAGACTGGCTCAGAAGACTTGAAAGCAGATGCAGCTAAGTGTTAACAGCAAGCGAAAATCTAAAGGCACATAAGACAATGCATATGTACAAGAACATACTTACAATTATTTACAATTTAGAGATGACACAAAAATTCACCTGGACAAAGCCAAGAAGAGACCAACTTCCAGCTGCTGCTTCTCCCCACAGTGAGAAAACTAAAAAGGCCCTAACTGTCATCTCCTCAGCCAAGGTTAATCCAGCAACTTCAGTGAGGACAAGGGCAGGGTCCTTCATCTAGGCAGGAATAACAGCAGGCACCAGTACAGCTTAGAGGTTGCTCTGCTGGAGAGCAGCTCCGTGGAGAACCCCTTGGAGTGCTGGTGGGCAACAAGTTCTGCATGGGCCAACAATGTGCCCTTCTGCCCAAGAGAGCCAATGGCATCCTGGGGGGCATCAGGAAAAGTGTGGCCAGCAGAGCTAGGGAGGTTCTTCTCCCCCTCTGCTCTGCCCTGCTGAGACCACACCTGCAATACTGTGTCCAGTTTGGGGCTCCCCAATTCAGGAGAGACACAGACCTGCTGGAGAGAGTCCAACAGAGAGCCATGAGGATGATTTGGAGACTTGAGCATCACCCTATAGAGAGAGCCTGAGAGTCCTGGGGCTGTTTAATCTGGAGAGGAGAAGGCTGAGAGAGGATCTGAGCAGTGTCTGTCAATAGATGAGGGGTGGGGGTCAAGTGGAGGGGGCCAAGCTCTTTTGGGTGGTGCACAGCAATGAGACAAGGAGCAATGGATACAAACTGGAACAGAAAAGGTTTCAGCTCAGCATGAGGAGAAGCTTCTTCAGAGTGAGGGTGCTGGAGCCCTGGAGCAGGCTACCCAGAGAGGTTGTGGAGTCTTCTGCTGTGGAGACTTTCAGAACCCACCTGAATGCCTTCCTGTGTGGACTGCCCTGAGTGATACTGCCTTGGCAGGGGATAGGACTGGATGATCTCTGGAGGTCCATCCCAGCCTCACATTCTGTGATGCTGTGATGTTCATAATAAGCAAGAGCTGAACGTACAAAGGTTGTTGTGCTTAAGCTCTTCGTGTCACTGTGGCTGTGCATGTGGTGTTTGTGCTGGAAAGCATCATGGCCAGCTCTGAAACTGCTGTAGCTGTAGCTCCACTGCTCTCATCAGACCTGCTCCCACATGAATGTGTAGCAGATAGCGAGCAGGCTCTTGAGGCTCAGGAATGCACCGAGAAGGTAACAGCCACATCGGTAGCCTAGCAACACAAAAGCCTTAGTACTGCTCTCTCGGGAGGCTGCTGGTGGCAGTGAGCAGAGTGTGGAGGGTTTGCCTCCTGCCTGGCTGTGGTAGTGCAGGGAGGATCCGGCTCTGACGAGCCCGCAGCTTTGCTTCAGTGGAAAGGTTGGAAGATTTCTTAGATATTGCAGTGGAGTTAACACTTCCCCTGCCTGGTGTTTGGCCTTCTGCAACCCATCAGAAACTTTGCCAGGAGGGTCTGGTGTCCTCTAACCCTTCTAGTCCTCTGTTGCCTTTTGTGCACGGCAAGGAGAGGCACCAGGGCTGGAAAAGAGGCACAGAAACGTTGAACTGTTGGAGCTATAAGGGGCTGCTGAGGTACCATCCCCAGCTGCTTGCCTAGAGCTTGCAGTCTCAGATCTAGTGTTGAGTCACTGCTACTAAACCATGTCCTTAAGCATCACAGCCACACATCCTTTGGTTGCCTCCAGGCCTCCACCACCTCCCCAGGCAGCCTGTTCCAATGCTCCATCACCCTCCTGTGGAGAAATGGTTCCTAGGAGAGGTGATTCTGCCTCCTCACTCTGCTCTTGTGAGACGTTACCTTCAATACTGTGTCCAGTTCTGGTGTCTGCACTGTAAGAGGGACACAGACCTGTTGGAACAAGCACAGAGGAAGCCATAAAGGTGATCCAGGGCTGGAGCAACTCTACTGTGAGGACAGCCTGAGGGAGCTGGGGGTGTGCTGCCTGTCTTTCAGAGAGAGAGCAGATTTTCAGAGCCCACCTGGATGCATTCCTGTGTGGACTGCCCTGGGTGATACTGCTTTTGGCAGGGGGTTGGACTGGATGATCTCTGGAGGTGCCTTCCAGCCTCTAAGGTTCTGTGATGCTGTTAAATTAGTCCTTGTGGAGGATGGGAGAGTGAAGCAGGAGGCAGAAAGGTGAAGGGAAGGAAATCATCCAGCAGATCATCTACTGGTCCAACAGACAAATGAAATGGTGTAGATTTATCTTCTTGTTGTTCTTCTGCATCCAGCACTATTCTTTATGTAAAATTTTGAGTGACACTATAGAGTGTTAGCTCTGAAACTGCCCCAGGCATGGAGGGGCTGCTATTGTGCCTGGAAGCACTTCCTGTAGTGCCAGGGAGTTGAGAAGATGAATTTTGGAGATGCCTACACTCCCTTTTGGGAGCTGTGTTTGCAGACCTTAGCCACTACATACTTGCTGCAGTCTTTGTTTAAACTGTAACCTCTTTGGCCATACTCAAGTGTGAGCTTCATGGTGTCTGCTGCTTCAAATGAAGTGTTTTAAGCAGTTGTGTCATGTCCTTATAGTAAGCAAACTTGTTGTAGGCTACTGAAGTGCTTCTTTCCTCCTGTACATCCTGAACCAATATTTGTCCATAGCCAACAGGTGAAGGGCTGCCATAAAAAGCCTTCTGTTCTGTACAGAGTTTCCAGAAGCTACTTTCTCCAACCTGTACCTACTGATGCTGATGTTACAAAGATGTGGGATCCTGGAGCTCTTCTCTGAGTGTGGATGGGTTTTGGGCTTCAACTTAATTATAGAGAGAAGAGAGGAGGCATGGAAGATGCTCAGGGTAGTAGCTTGCTTGTGTGGTACATGTTCTGCAGGTAAGACATGAAACCAAGGGCTGAAGGTTATCCTGCTCTCGGGAAGGTTACAGAATCTATTTGGGAAGAGGCAATCTGCATCTCATTTTTCATCTTTAGCATTGGTGTCAGTGCAGAAGGGCAAGCCTCAGACAACTTTACTGTGGTTATGATTCATGTGTCTGGGTACAGCAACTGGGATTTGTGGGTTCAGGACGTTTTTAAAATGCACGACTTTGTGGGTAAAACTTGTTCTTGTAATGGAAAAATAAAATGGCAAAGGAGCTTTTAAACTCAGCAGAGTGACTGGGAACTGATCCAGAGGTTCCCAAACCCCTGTGTTTTTCTGTTGTAAGTCTCAGTGTAGAGTTTTTGAGCAAGAAAAGCTTAGCCCTCTGGGTCTGGAAATATTCACAGAATGTCAGGGGTTGGAGGGGACCTGCAAAGCTTATCCAGTCCAATCTCCTTGCCAGAGCAGGATCACCTATACCAGGTCACACAGGAACACATCCAGGTGGGTCTTGAATATCTCCAGAGAGGGAGACTCCACAACACCCCTGGGCAACCTGTTCCGGGGCTCTGCCACCCTCATAGGGAAAAAATTCCTCCTCATGTTTTCATGGAACTTCCTGTGCCTCAGCTTCCACCATTGCCCCTTGTCCTGGCACTGGGCATCACCCAGCAGAGCCTGCCTCCAGCCTCCTGGCACTCACCCTACACATCCTTACCAACATGAATGAGGTCACCTCTCAGGCTCCTCCTCTCCCAGCAGCACAGCCCCAGCTCCCTCAGACTCTCCTCCTAAGGAAGATCTTCCACTGCCTTCAGCATCTTTGTGGCTCTGTGCTGGACTCTTTCAAACAGTTCCTTGAGGCCCTTCTTGAGCTGAGGGGCCCAGAACTGGACACAATATTCCAGATGTGGCCTCCCCAGGGCAGAGTAGAGAGGCAGGAGAACCTCTCTTGACCTACTAACCACAGCCCTTCTAATCCACTCTAGAATGGCATTGACCTTCTTGGCCACCAGAGCACACTGCTGGCTCATGGGCATCCTTCCATCCACTTGGACCCCCAGGTCCCTTTCCTCTTCACTGCTCTCCAGCAAGTCAGTTCCCAACCTATCCCAGTCCATGGGGCTGTTCTTTCCCAGGTGCAAGACTCTGCCCTTGCCCTTGCTGTGTTTCATTCCATTTCTCCCTGCCCAGCTCTGCAGCCTGGCCAGATCTGGCTGGATGGCAGCACAGCCTCCTGTGTGTGGCAGCCACTCCACCCAGCTTTGTGTCATCAGCAAATTGCTGACTGTGCCCTCACCCAGGTTGCAGAAGACTCTAATGAATAGAACTGATCCTAGTAGTGGTTCCAGATAGCTCTCCTGTTTGCAAATTCTGAGTTTTCCCTTGCACAGAACCTTGTGGAGCCTTTGGAGGAGGAGCACCTTGCAGAACCTTCTACCAGAGAAGGCAACAGGACTCATTTTTGCAGCTAGGTCTGTGTAGCTGAACCCTTGCTGTAAGGCTGAGGAGTGATCAGATCGTCCTTCTCTGTACTGGTGCAGAGCAGACACTGCCCTGCCTGTCTGCCCTCATCAGGAAGCACTCCCTAATGATGTTAACTCCCTAATGAGCTGTGTAGTATAACTGGAAGTTGGGAAATTGGATGCTATAGGTTCAGCAGTGGCACATGCAGGATCTGAAGGCCTGGGGGAATAAGAGGAAAGTCTGAGTTCTGTGTTTGCAAGTGCAGACATTGAGCACTGGCATAGACTGCCCAGAGAGGTTGTGGAGTTGTCTTCTCTGGAGCCTTTCCAGCCCTGTCTGGATGTGTTCCTGTGTGACCTGTGCTGGATTCTCTGGTGCTGCTCTGGCAGGGGGATTGGGCTGGAAGATTTCCAGGGTCTTCTAAGCCGTAACATCCTGGGATCCTATGTATGCCCTTTATTAATAAAATAACAGCTTTGTATAAAGAAAGCTCCTACATTTGGGTTCTCACTTGTTCAAGAGGATGGAAAGAGACAAGAAAAGAGGACTTTAAGGTTAGATGGAGGAAGTGGAAAGCAGAGAGTCCTCTGCTGCATTTCGCTTGTCCCAGTGACACTTTCACTGCGGTTTTGAAAGCAGTTTGCCAACGAGGCCCAGCACACGTAGTAAACAGCTTCTGCTTGGGGATTAAGGCATGCACTGCGAGCCAGTAACCCCTAACATCCTGTGATCCCTAGGAGATGTTGGCCCACAGCATATTTCATACCAACTCTCACAAGAGGAACACATCTCAAGAGGCTGTCATCTGCCTTGGGAATTGGAGACCGGACCTCTTTGAGCAGGATATGAGCAAAGCTGCAGAAACAAAAGGGCTTGAGACCTGGTCTGGGACCAGCCAGATTGCTCCTGGCCTGTTCTCTGGGTGGATTAGACAACGCATTTCAGCTGTGAAGCGAAGCCATGCTCCTGAGAAGCAGCCTGTAAAATGTCAGTGCCTCTGTTTCTAGGAGGGCTACTTCCTTCAGCTCCAATGAATTCCTCTGCAAATATGCTGCCTGGTTTGGTTGGGTTACAGGTGCTCTGGTCTCAGTGTTCGTGCTGGGAGGCTCTCTCCATGGGGGCTGTCATGTTTGCCACTTTGATTTAAAAACATCTCTGATTCTCCTGTTAAAATCTTGCCGTCATCTGGAGATGTTTTCTCACCTCCACTCTGTTAGAAAGTCTGCTGTAGACTCTGACCTCCGCTGGTGACCAGTGGACCAGGCGTGCTGGTGAGAGGTGGGAGCTGTGCTTGCCCTGCTGTGCATCCCCTGCTGCAGGCACTGGGGTGCATTTCCATGGAGCACTGTCACCAGACAGAGCCCCTCTGGCTGTGCATCCTTGGAGCCTCTTCTGACTGTGCATTTTGCAGAACGCATCTGGGCTGGGTTGTGCTAGGCCGAGCTTTTAGTCTGCTGAATTGGTTGTGGCAATTAACGAGGCATGGATTATAAAATCTGTAGTTATTTTATTTCCCAAAAACCCCGCCCACAAACTCTATACTAATTAGTTAGATTGGGTTCAAAATTCGTTTGGGAAGATCTTCACTAGGATGCTTATAGGGAATTCAGTAATTCAGGAAAATGAGAAATTTGGAAAAGGTTTGCCACAAAACAGCTTTCCCACACTTACAAATAAAGGCTGCCTGGAGCCCTAGGGAGTGTCTGTGCTACTCACGGCGGTGGAGCAGGAATTTGGAGCTGGTCCTTTGGCTCCTTTGCGGCAGTGTCTGCAACTGCAAATTGTAATCCAGCAGTGGATCAATGCGGCACAGGAGCCAATGTGAGTAAACCTGCCAGAGCCCAAACTGACTGCAGACATGGCTGCCACAGGCCCAGAGTGTGGGGCAGCACAGGGCAAAGCTCAGGCTGCCCGGCAGTGTGCCCACCAATGGCAGCGGTTTGCGGCAGAGACAGCTCCCTGCAGCAGGCAGGAAGGATGCAGCGGTCCCAAAGTGGGGAACTGTGCACGTTGTCCTTACACTGCTTCCGGATTCCCCTCAAGGTCTGACTCCAGGTCCCACTCAAAGTCTGAATCAAAGTCATAGAATCATAGAATGGTAAGGTTGGAAGGGACCTCAAAGCTCATCTAGTTCCACCCCCCTGCCATAGGCAAGGATACCTCCCACTCTTACAGGTTACTCAAGGCCTTGTCCAACCTGGCCTTGAACACCTCCAGGGAGGGAGCAGCCACAGCCTCCCTGGGCAACCTGTGCCAGTGTCTCACCACCCTCACTGTAAAGAACTTCTTCCTAACATCCAGTTTCAATCTCCCCTCTGCTCGTTCAAACCCATTGCCCCTAGTCCTGTCACTGAAAGACCTTGTCAGTAGTCCCTCCCCAGCCTTCCTGTAGGCACACTTCAGATACTGGAAGTCTACTCTAAGGTCTCCTTGAAGCCTTCTCCAGGCTAAAGAACCCCCAACTCTTTCAGCCTGTCCTCATAGGAGAGCTGCTCCAGCCCTTTGATCATCTTCGTGGCCTTCCTCTGGACCAGCTCCAACAGTTCCATGTCCTTCCTGTGCTCGGGGCTCCAGAACTGCACACAGTACTCCAGGTGGGGTCTGACTAGAGCATAAGTCCCAGCCAAGGTTGCCCTAGACAATGTGTCCAATTGCCCTATCTATATGCTGGGGCGATTTGCTCTCCCCCGTTTAAGTCCGCGGGGGTGGGGTAAGGTACTTTGCGCCTACTTCTTTCACGTTCCAAACCCCTGGAGACAGAGGTGTGTGTGGGGAACAATACAGTTTTGCCTCTCATTCAAACCTCCTGTGGGGCAGGGACTTGGGTGTGCCCTGCCACACCTGCAGGACTTCTGAGTGCTGATTGCAAATTGAACAAGAAAGGTTTGCTTGGATTATCAAGGCAAAACCAGCAGAAGGTCTGACCTTTCTTCTGCTCCTCCAGGCAGAGAGGAGATCTTCTGTGGCATTCTGCTTTGAAACAAATTGATAAATAGCAGGGATACTCTTGTTTATAAGGAGTTAGCTGCTGAGGTGTCTGCAGGATTCTGAGGTGCTGAAGGTGAAAAAAGACGTTAAATAGGGATAAGAACTAAAAGAAGGAAGCGGTGCAGAGATGTGGAAAGAGCTTATTCAGGCAGTTAGAACAAAATCTAGGGAAATCATGCCAAATCAAGCAGTGCAGATGAAATTTTGCCTGAGTGCAGAGCACAGGCTGTGTGAATATTTACCAGCACAGGGTTAGAGCAGGGGTAGTTGTGAGCTGCAGGGAGTGCAGCAGCTAGGAAATAAAAATGACCACAAGGTCAGTGCTCAGAGCCAGGTAACTGAGCCTTGCTGTAGGGCAGGACAGGGCCAGGGCTCCCTGTCAGCGTGATCCAGAGGTGGTATATTTTGGTGCTGCCCTTGAGAAGGAGCAGAGGGCTGCCAGTGGCAGGCTGTTCCTTCTGTGCTTATTGGAATTCCTGGGGCATTCACTGTGGTGGAGTTAGTTCTGCGTTAAAGAACAATGTCAGGGCTCTGTTAGAACCTTCATTTGTGATGGCTTCTATACCCTTGTAGGGCATAGCAATACATGGTACAGAGTCATGGAATCATTAAAGGTGGAAAAGACCTCTAAGGGCACCCAGTCCATCCACCAACCCAACACCACCACGGCCACTAAACCATGCTCCCAGAGTGTCTTGTCCACACGTTTCTTGCACACCTCCAGGGATGGTGACTCCACCACCTCCCTGGGCAGCCTATTCCACTGTCTGACCACTCTTGCAGAAAGAAAATTTTCCTAACATCACACCTACACCTCCCCTGTTGCAAATGGAGGCATTTCCTCTTGTACATTGGGAGAAGAGACCAATCCCTGCTTAATTCTAACCTCCTTTCGGGTAGTCGTAGAAATGTAAGAAACTTACACCAATGAGGGGTAGTAAGAGCCATGTAGAGGGGGGAAGAAGTAATTGTGTCTTGAAGACTGGAACCTGAATTTAGGACTTTTTATATTCAGAGCTATAAATTTTTACCTCCCTGGCTTCTGTGGGAAGGTTTTTCTAGGTCTCCTTTGAAGGATGACTTTCAAGTCCTAGTATTTCTCCAGGCAGACTGGTGTGGAGAGAGTCTGTCCCGTGGAGTGAGAGGGAGTCCAGCAAGCAAGAACTTTGGGTTTGGGAAAAGCCTCCAACCAGGTTGCAGAATCAGTAGAGGCAGGAACCACCTTCAACCCCTTTTGTGAAACTATGTCTTTGATAAGGGATGACACGGTTCTGCTTTTAGAAGTGAATTGGTGGTGGAGATTAAAGGGAGAGGCAGTGTCTGAGACATCTAGAACTTTACATTCTCTTAGTACAAATGACTTTCAGAGCCTCTTTTCTGTTTGCTAGCTGCTGGAAGGTGACAGATTTACATATAAGTTTGTCACGTTCCACTCCACCTGGCTTCATGTACAGTCCCAAGTGTCTGTGTCTGTCTGTTTGTGCAGTGGTTCCCCAAGAGCAGAGCAGATTTAGATGGGATGTTAGGAGCAAGTTCTGCACCATGAAGGTGATGGAACACTGGAACAGGTTGCCTAGGGAGGGGGATGAGTCCCCATCCCTGGAGATATTCAAGGTGAGGCTGGACAGAGCTCTGGCTGTCCCTGCTGAGCGCAGAGGGGCTTGGACTGGATGAGCTTTGGACTTTTGAAGGTCCTTTCCCACCCAGGGCATTCTATGATTATCAAATGGGATTACGACCTGAGTATTTCTCCTGAGCTTTCAAGATCAATTTAATTGCAATTATCAGGGGAAAACACAGTTGTATGTATTATGGCATACTTCTTTGTATGTTTTTTCTTTAGTATACCAATGGACAAAGGTACTCAGTAGAGAAGGAGGAGCAGCTGGTGCTCCCTACGTGCCTGAGGAGGTGGTGGATTCCCCTACATTAGACAGTTTCAAGGCTCAGCTTAGCAGGAGGCTGGACCAGCTCATTTCAACTATATTCTTACCCTGGAAGGTTGGACTAGATGATCTTTAAGGTTGCTTCCAATGTGGTATTCTAGTCTATGATTGTATTCTGAAGGGGTCTAAACCATGGAACCACAGTGGCCTTAAAACCTATCTTCTGAATTATTGCAGTTTTGGACCATAGCAGAATTCTGAGAGTACCAGAAAGTGACAGAAATGCTACATCTGGCCTGTGCATTCAGACAGGGAATCCAGCAGCTCCCCAGATCAGATGTTTTGTGTGTTACAAGCTGAGATGATGTAGTTTCATCTAATTTATTCCCCAGACCAATCCTTCTTCTTTTATTTTTTTTTTTCCTGTGTGTGAGATCTAAATTTGTGCCTTCACATCTGTGGCTGCAGCACAGCTGACTTCTGTAGTGCAGCATTCTTGCTGGTCCTGCCATGGTTCTGCTGGCTGTGCAAGAGCCTAACTCTGCTGCAGGACTGGCACTGGGAGTGTTTGGGGAAGAAGCCGCTAGCTGCTACGTGTTTCAGGTGCCAGGATGTGGTCACAGAGCCAT
Organism: Eubucco bourcierii; assembly: GCA_013396675.1. Lineage (NCBI taxonomy): Eukaryota > Metazoa > Chordata > Aves > Piciformes > Ramphastidae > Eubucco > Eubucco bourcierii. Next base: position 33,888 of record VWZE01013803.1, on the reverse strand, counting down.
GGAATGGTGGAGGTGGGAAGGGACCTCTGGGGGTCATCTAGTCCAAGCCCCCTGCAGGTTCACCTAGACCAGACTGCACAAGAATGCATCTAAGTGGGCTTTGAAAATATCCTGACAAAAAGACTCCACAACTTCTCTGGGCAGCCCATTCCAGTGCTCCAGCATCCAGTGCTCCCAATCCTCCATCATCCAGTGCTCCTCCTCAACATAAGGGGGAACTTCTTGACTATGAGTGTCCCAGAGTCCTGGCACAGGCTGCCCAGAGAGGTTGTGGAGTCTTCTCTGGAGCCTTTCCAGACCTGTGTGGATGTGTTCCTGTGCGACCCGTGCTGGATGCTCTGGTCCTGCTCTGGCGGGGGTTGGACTGCAAGATCTCCTGGAATCAGCCTCAGAGACATTTTCCCATATGTTTAGGTGTTTCAGTTTGTGTCTTGCTGATGTCCTGTCACTGGGCATCACTGAAAAAAACTCTGGCCCCAACCTCTTTGACACCTGCCCTTTAGATATTGGTAAGATCTGGCATAGGTTGCCCAGGGAGGTTGTGGAGCACAGAATCACCCAACATGATCTTTGATCACGTTGGGTGATTCTGTGCTCCACAACCTCCCTGGAGGTGTTCAAGACCAGGTTGGAAGAGGCCTTGAGTGACTTTTACTTGTGGGAGGTGTGGGAGTTGGAACTAGATGAGCTTTGAGGTCCCTTCCAACCTTACCATTCTATGATTCTAAGTCTACAGTTCACTGCCTGTAGAGCACCACGGAGGAAACAGTAAAAGCTGCTGGAAGTCCCAGCCAGATGACAGAGCCAAGTTGTGGTTGTGAGTGCACGTGACAAAAGCTGTGTCTGGGAGGAGGTTTAGCTCTCTTTTTGTTTGTGGCTTGGTCCTCATCACGCAGCAGCACCTACCTTTGTGCAAACATTTGCTCATTCTGTGAGTAAGCCTCTGGTGCTGGCTGGTTAGGAAACCAGAGCAGTTTTGTATTAACAGGCAGTAGGTAAGCTGTGCTGCCTGTAGCTGTGGGGCTGGCTAAGTCATGCGCTGTTAAGCTCAATTAGGGTGGCACAGTGAAAATAGGAATAGTAGTGGTGCAGTGAAAAGGCACACAAAGACCTGAGCAAGTGAGAAGCTGCTCTGGCAGCTCATCTAGTTGGTCTAGATATCTCCAGAGGTGATCTCCAGAGATCACTTCCAACCTCAGTGATTCTGTGTCAGTGTTACTGTGAGTAGTGTCACAGGATCCCAGGATGTTAGGGGTTGGAAGGGACTTCTGGAGATTTTCCAGTCCAACCCCTACCAGAACAGGAGCAGAGAATCCAGTACAGGTCGCACAGGAACACATCCAGGCAGGGCTGGAAAGGCTCCAGAGAAGGAGACTCCACAACCTCTCTGGGCAGCCTGTGCCAGGGCTCTGGGACACTCACAGCAAAGAAGTTCCTGCTCATGTTGAGGTGGAACTTGCTGTGCTGCAGTTTCCATCCCTTGCCCCTTGTCCTGTGCCAGGGCACAAGTGAGCAGAGGCTGTCCCTGTCCCTGTCCCTTCCCCTTCCTTCCTTCACCCAGCCCTCAGGTGTTTATAGACAGTGATTAGATTCTCTCAGCCTTCTCCACTCCAGACTAAGCAGCCCCCTAGTGCTCCCTCATATGAGTAGACCCATTAAAGTCAGGGACCCTGCTCCTCTGGTCGATGGTGCACCTGTTCCTGTCTTCTTGTCTTCCTTTTGATTCTTTCTGTTGGCTGAAATGTTTTAATATTTTTCTTTTAAAACCCAGGAGCTGAAACTTGCTAATGCAGTGGACAAACTAACTGCTGGGATCCTTCCTAAAAGCCATGGGGGGTGGAACTTTGAAAAACTGGGACAAACATCTAGCACAAGCAACCTGGTTGGTAAATAGTAGAGGTTCAGTAAACAGAGCAGGACCTGCACAGTCAGATCTGATCCAAACAGTAGATGGTGATAAAGTTCCTGTTGTACGTGAAAAGAATCTGTTAGGGAAATCTGTTTGGGTATTTTCTCCTTCGGGCGAAGGGAAACCTGTCCGAGGGGTGGTGTCTGCTGAAGGTCCTGGTCACACATACTGGGTAATGCAGGAGAATGGTGAAATTCAGCGTATTCCACAGAGAAATCTAACCCTAGCTGAGAAAGGTTAACTTCAGAGTATACAATACAAGCTGTTAGGAGTTTTCTGGTTCTGGTATTTACTACCTGGCGCCCAAAGAATCTACAAGAGAATCTACAGTACTTGAGCACGAACCCAATGTCACCTGGGAGTCCCTGTTCTCATCTCATCTGTGAGGAGACAAACTGTTTCCTGTTTTCTGAGCTTTTGAATCACCTACATCTGAGATAGCCGGAATGAAGTGTGAACTGAACTTGTAATATTCATTATTGTAAATATTGTTTAGATTAGATGGATAGTTCTCAGCAAAGCTCTGAGTGAAATAGACAGGGGTGGATTGTGCTGGTTTGAGGCTAATTGGAATATTTTAATAGAGAAAATTACACTATAGGCTGTGAAAGGAAAACATCATGATGTCTACTTCACTCATACGCTTGCTGGAGAATTGTTTGGGAACACTAACCAAAACAATTGATAAGTCAGTTGCTCTCTGTCGCTTGCTTGAACAGGAGCTGCTGGTAGGATCTAGCAGCTTCTGGGCTCTGGCTCCTCTGCTGATTAATCCTCACTAACCACTTTTCTTCTAACCCTCCTGGCTGATCCTCCTAATTTACCTTGCACGTAAGGCAAACCTTGGGGTAAGGTACAGGGGTGGGGAGAAGGTGGAAGGGTGGTTGGGAGCCCCTCCTGGGGTCTCTGATTTCTGAGAGGGGAGTTGTGTTGCTGTATTACCTTTTACTTGTATATTTCTGTAAATATTGTGTATATAGTGTAAATATCTGCTGTACATTGTGCAAAGCTGTAAATAGAGCTTCATCATTTAACTTCCAGCTGACTGAGTGCTAGTCTGGGTCATTTTACAAAGTGGGGGGGGGTGGGGAACTCCCAAACCTTTACAATTGGGATGGGCTGAAAAGGAATAACCTCCCTGTTCCCTTTCTCCCCAGCACCACAAGACTGTGAGCTAGGGTGTGCTGTGATGACGTGCTTTTGTTTGCCTGTGTGTCAAACCATCTTGTCTCTGCATGATCCTTGTAATACATGGGAAAAAATTTCCCATCTAGTAACTGATGAGGGCAATTTCCTGTAAGCCAGCTCTTCTAGTGGTCTCTGGTTTCCAGACAGTTCTATTTTTACTGCCTTTTCCTCCCTTTTTTTTTTTTTTTTTTTTTAATCTCCCTAGTTTCAAAAGCTGTTTCCATTTGACAATCTGTTACTCTCATGGTTCTGACACTCAAGACAGTTTAAAAAGGCAAGGTAATGTCTGTAGCCTGATCATAGTTAATTACAGCTGTAGAGGCAAACCACACAAGTCAGCTACACCTGGTGAGAGCAGAGGAGAGCCAAGCCTTGGCTGTGTTGGTTGTCACTGGCAAATAAAGCCAGCTCCAAATAATTCTGGAGTCAGAATTCTTTAGTTCCTGGCACTGCAATCACTCAGGTTGGTGGCACCAATGTGTCCCCCTCTGCAGCTCCCTGAAAGGCCCTTGTGGAGAAGTTGGTGCTGGTCTCTTCTCACAGGGCATTAGCCAGAGAACAAGAGGGAATGGCCTCAAGCTGCAGCAGGGCAGGTTTAGACTGGACATGAGGAAGGATTTTTTTGCCAGCAAGAGTGGTCAGGCACTGGGATGTGCTGCCCAGGGAGGTGGTGGAGTGCCCAAGCCTGTGTGTGTTTTGAGGTGGTTTGGCTGTGGTGCTTGGGGATATGGCTTCGGGTGAATCTTGTAGAGCAGGGTTCTGGGCTGGCCTTGGTGATGTTGAGGGGCTTTGCCAGCCTGAGCGTTTCTGTGGTTCTGTGAGTAGGACTTGGGAGCATGTAAACGATTGCAGTAGCAGCCTGGTAATTTCCCTGGCTCTAGTGCATGGAGCTGGGGAGACTCAGACTGAGGGTGTGAGAGGAATCCAGCAAGCTACAGCCTGGTGCCAGTGAAGGGGGCCTGAATGTTTGGGCAGAGTGAGGAAATGAAAGAAGTGTGGGAGGGTAGAGATGTGAGAGGGGAGCCATTTAGAGTAGTCACTCTCCATTAAAGTAACTGGGATCTTGGCTGCACTTGTACAGTCATGCTGCAAGCCATGTGGGTACTTAAAACCCTGTCTCACTCTGTTTGAACTCTTTTTTCCCAAGACTTCAGGAATCTGGGAACATTTCAAAAAACTTTGAATGTCTTGCAAGAGCCTGAGCTGGAGGTCTGCCTTGATGATTTTAGAAACTATACTTGAAATGCTTTCTGATGGCCAGATTGCTAGAGATGCAGGCAGTGCTGTGACACTGCTTCACAGATGATGCTTTCAGTTCTGCAGCACTGTGGAGCACTCTGCTGAGACCCCACCTGGAGCACTGTGCCCAGTGCTGGAGCCCCTGGGACAGGAAAGGACTGGAGGTGCAGGAAGGTGTCCAGAGCAGGGCCATGAGGATGCTCCGAGGGCTGGAGCTGCTCTGCTGTGGGGACAGTCTGAGAAAGTTGGAACTGCTCAGTGTGGAGAAGAGAAGGTTCCCAGGAGACCTTCTTGTGGCCTTCCAGGATCTGAAGTGGGCTACAAGAGATCTGGGGAGGGACTTGTTAGGTTGTCAGGTAGTGACAGGTCTGGGTGGAATGGATCCAAGCTAGAGGAGAGGAGATTGAGACTGGATGTTAGGAAGAAGTTCTTCCCTGTGAGGGTGGTGAGAGACTGGCACAGGTTGGCCAGGGAGGTGGTGAACAAACGCTTCCATGTATTTTGGAGCAGTAAATTCTGTCCAGAACAGTGTGTCCTGAGTGGCCTCTGTTCATGTGAACTAGTGGCAAATCCTTTGTGTTGCAACACCAACAGATCATCAGAGAATGACCTGATGTGAGCTCTGCCCTCTTGACAAGGTGCTACAGAGTCACAGAACTGTCAGGGCTCAAAGTGACCTCAAGCATTATCCAGTTCCACTCCCTGTCATGGGCAGGGACACTTCACATTAGATTAGCTTGTTCAAAGACGCGTCCAGCCTGGCCTTAAACAGCTCCAGGAATGAGGCTTCCACCACCTCCCTGGGCAACCTGTGCCAGTGTCTCAACACCCTCATGGGAAAGAACTTCTTCCTAACATGCAACCTCAATCTGCCCTCCTCTAGCTTGGATCCATTCCCCTCAGTCCTATTGCTACCTGACACCATAACAAGTCCCTCCCCAGCTCTCTTGTAGTCCCCTTCAGATCCTGGAAGGCCACAAGAAGGTCTCCTGGGAGCCTTCTCCTCTCCAAACTGAGCAGCCCCAACTCTCTCAGCCTGTCCTCATAGCAGAGCAGCTCCAGCCCCCTGATCACTCTCGTGGCCCTTCTCTGGACACCTTCCAGCACCTCCAGACCTTTCCTGTCCCAGGGACTCCACCACTGCTGTGCAGTGTTGCCTGAAGGTGGGGAAAGGTTCCTGGGTTTCGTAGGCACAGCTGCAGCCTTGGCAGTAGTGGCATTGCTGCCATCTCAGTGCAACAAATCATAGGCTCAGTGCATGTTTTGCCTGAGAGTTGCAACATTATTTTGACTAAATACTGCTGGGGGGAGGCTGGCAGTGGTGCTGGCAGTGAATCATCAGCACTAAGGGAAGCTGTTCAGTAGAGAAACAATAGTTCTTAGCAAGATGACATTCCTGTTCTGAATCCTTCCTCTTCCCCATTGCCTTTTTTTTTTTTTCCCCTTCCTTGAAATCACCTTTAGGTGGAGGGTTTCATTCCCTTTCATTCGAGGCACAAATACTTCAAGAGGAGTGGCAAATCCTTTAAAGAGCAGGAGGGGCTTTTTGTCATTTCTGAGCTGCCAGCATGTCTGCTGCTGTTGGTTTTTATTCTGCTTCCATTTTGCACTTCAGCATCCCCCAGCCACCCGTGGTTGTGTGACTCAGCCGTACAGCTACTGCTCGGAGGCCTTTAGTTTTGAAGTGCTAAACTGAGGGACCCAGACATTAAATAATAAAGTGCATAAAGTCACCTTGGAATGCTGCTCTTTCCCATCACTTCAGGAAATCATAGGCTTCCTTCCTCCAGAATAAATAATCAAGCACAGTTTAATTTTCAAGCCCATAAATAGACTCCAGGGGATTAAATACATGATTAAAGTTATACTCCTACAAAAGACCCATTTTTTTTTTCTAGGCTGTGACCAGAACTCTTAGATGTGAATGTTGCTTGTACTGTCTGTATACTTAAGCACCCTTCTGCTCTGGGTTTCTGGTTGTGCAGAAGGGATGGTAGTGAAACCCACTCCTGTCCTGAGAATACCACAGAGTCACAGAACTGTCAGGGTTGGAAGGGACCTCAAGGATCAGCCAGCTACAACCCCCCTGCCATGAGCAGGGACACCTCACACCAGATCAGGTTGCCCACAGCCACGTTCAGCCTGGCCTTAAAAACCTGCAGGGATGAGGCTTCCACCACCTCCCTGGGCAACCTGTGCCAGTGTCTCACCACCCTCATGCTGAAGAACTTCCTAACATCCAATCTCAATCTCCCCTCCTGTAGCTTGGATCCATTCCCCCCAGTCCTATCACTACCTGACACCCTAACAAGTCCCTCAGCTGCTCCCTTGTAGCCCCCTTCAGATACTGGAAGGACACAGTAAGGTCTCCTTGGAGACACTGAACTTGCAGGGCAAATGAAAGAAAATGTGGCCCAAACCCCACCTAGTCAGCATGGAAATGATCTGCTGCACCATCTGGAGTCCACTCTCTCTGGGATGGGATACAAATGTAGGGGAAATGTGGGTCCCTTGCAGGCTGGCAGTGTCTGCCTCCCAGATGTCAGGCACAGTGTGCTCTGGGAGCATAGGAAGGACGCTGCTGCTTTTAAAGCTCCCTCTCCTGAAGCCAGATCACATCTCTCTAAAGAACAAGCATTTGTACTGCCGCAGGAGGGACTTGACAGCTTTTAACAACACACCAGATGGAAGAGACAGTTCCTTCCCGGTTACAATGCAGACGCTTGAAGCTTCAGATCCCAGGATGTTAGGGGTTGGAAGAGACCTCTGGAGATCTTCCAGTCCAACTCCTGCCAGAGCAGGAGCAGAGAATCCAGCACAGGTCACACAGGAACACATGTAGGCAGGGCTGGAAAGGCTCCTGAGAAGTAGACTCCACAACCTCTCTGGGCAGCCTGTGCCAGGGCTTGTTGTGTCTTCCTGCCCATCTCTATGACTTTTCCTTAGAGAAGCTCAGCTGCTGACTGGGATTCTCATCTTTGGAAACACAAATCTCCTGTGATTACTTTGGACTCGTTTGAGCTGTAGGATTCTGCCCCCTCCCATTGTAATGTGAGATGTTTTCCATGAGGCAGGGCAATAAGTGCCAGAAGTAAGTACCCAGGCTGCACCCAGGAGCTGTGTGGGCCAGGGAGTTGAGGCAGATTCCTCAGGAGCTTAGGAATTATTAGAGGAGGGCCGAGAGGTTTAGTGATTCTGTGGGTGGAAGGCAGTTGTTGCCAATGCTATCAGGGCTGTCCTGATGTTGATTCAGCTAATTGAGGACGCATCAAAGGCTCTCTGAGTGGTTGTACTCTCCCCAGAGCTCCTGGCACCTTTCAGGAGTTGAAAACCATTATCAAAGTGGTGCCACAAGATCATGCTCAAATGGGTTGTTTTATCTACCCAGTTTCTGGCCTTCAGGCAGCTGCCCTTCGAGTTTCAGCATGTTGAATCCTACCTTTCATTGTGACCCATCAAGGCATCTCTACTCATGCAAAGGAAGGATTCAAGACTTGATGATCTTTGAGGTCTCTTCCAACCTTGGTGATACTGTGATACAGTGTCCGGACAGGAGAGTGGCAGACTCTCTAAGGTCTGCAGGGGTCTGCTCCAGCTGGATGCTTGGTCAGGTAGTGAGGAGCACGGTGCTGAGAGCTACATGAGGAACCAAGGTTCTCAGCAAGGACAGGAACCCTCATCTGGCTTTCCCGACGCGTAGAGGGCATCTGGCAGAGGGCAGCTCTTGCTAGCGACGTGGCTGCCGAAGCCGATGCGCTGTGCCTCCAGCTAACTGCCCAGGCACACAGCTAGAGCTGCAGACTGAGCTCTGCATTTCTGACAGTGTTTCTCCTGGAGGAGTGCTTTTTTATTTCCTTGCCTGCTGTGCGTTTCAGACTTTGGTCTTGCATCTTTCCGCCTTTCTTTTTTCTTTCAGTCCTTTTTTCTCCTGGTCCCTTTAACAGGAAGGGGAATATTAGTATGCGTGTGTGTGTGTGTGTGTGTGTCTAAGTGCGTCTTAGCGTCAACCTCAGCGAGACTTCGGGGAACAGGCAGATTTGCATTTGTGTGGTCGACGCTTTATCTCCTTTGCTCTTCTACGAGGGCAGCAAGTGTGTTTTTCCTAACCGATGCATAAGCCCTGGCATCTTTGCGAGCCTGCAGTGGTGCAGAGGGGTTTAGGCACGCTGTAGAACACGTCTGCCCTGTAGAAGGTTGTGTGCCCTTTCTTCCTTTTGATGTAATTCAGTTGACAGCAGCAGAGTTGTTCTTGACTAATGCCTTGCTAAATGAACATAGAGTAAAGAGCAACCCAAGTTCACACCCAGAGCCTGCTGACTCATCTGCTCAGAGTATTACGTGTAGCAGAAAATGCTTTTAGGGTACTCCTGAGAAATGTATCAGAGTGGTGTCTCCACGAGTTGGAGGCAAGGCACAAGTTTAGCTAAGGGCTGTCTGAATCCAGAGGCTTGTGGAATGGCTGCAGGTGAAAATCAGTGTTTTCTAGTGGGAAAGGGCTGACATGCTAATGACAGGACAAGGGGCAATGGGTTTAAACTGGTAGAGGGGAGATTGAAACTGGATGTTACAATGAAGTTCTTTACAGTGAGGGTGGTGAGACACTGGCACAGGTTGCCCAGGGAGGTTGTGGCTGCTCCCTCCCTGGAGGTGTTCAAGGCCAGGTTGGGTGAGGCCTTAAGTAACCTGTACTAGTGGGAGGTGTCCCTGCCTATGGCAGGGAGCTGGAACTAGATGATCCTTGAGGTCCCTTCCAACCTTACCATTCTATGATTCTATAGGGCACTAACATGACCAAACATGCAGGATTGAGGGACCTGGACAGGCTGCAGAGCTGGGCACAAGCCATGAGGTTCAACAAGACCAAGTGCAAGGTCCTGCATCTGGGCTGGGGCAATCCCAAGCACCAATACAGTATGGACAGTGCCTGGTTTGAGAGCAGCCCTGAGGAAATGGACTTGAGTGTGCTGGTGGATGAGAAGCTCAACGTGAGCCAACAGTGTGCACCTGCAGCCCAGATGCTACCCCTAACCAGAGCCTGGGCTGCATCCAGAGCAGTGTGGGCAGCAGGGCCAGGGAGGGGATTCTGCCCCTCTGCACTGCTCTGCTGAGGCCCCACCTGGAGCTCTGTGGCCAGTGCTGGAGCCCCTGGGACAGGAAAGGTCTGGAGGTGCTGGAAGGCAGAGAAGGGCCATGAGGGTGATCAGGGGGCTGGAGCTCCTCTGCTATGAGGACAGGCTGAAAGAGTTGGGGCTGCTCAGTTTGGAGAGGAGAAGGCTCCCAGGAGACCTTCTTGTGGCCTTCCAGCATCTGGAGGGGGCTACAAGAGAGCTGGGGAGGGACTTGTTAGGGTGTCAGGCAGTGACAGGACTGGAGGAGATGGATCCAAGCTAGAGGAGGGGAGATTGCAATTAGACATTAGGGAGAAATTCTTCTGCATGAGGGTGGTGAGACACTGGCACAGGTTGCCCAGGGAGGTGGTGGAAGTCTCATCCCTGGAGGTGTTTAAGGCCAGGCTGGGTGTGGCTGTGGGCAACCTGATCTGGTGTGAGGTGTCCCTGCATTTGGGATGTTTTCAGTCTATCAGTTATGAAAAGTCCCTCTGCAGCCTTCCTGTAGGATCTTTTCAGTTATTGGAATGCACCTCTAAGGTTCCCCTGGAGCCTTCTCTTCTCCAGGCTGCACAACCCCAGCTCCCTCACCCAGTCCTCATAGCAGAGCTGCCCCAGCCTTTTGTGGCATCCTCTGGACTCGCTCCAACACTGTGCTTGCAGTCTGTCCATTTGTCACCTCAACAGGAGGAGAAACTTCTTTATAGTGAGGGGGCTGGAGCCCTGGCACAGGCTGCCCAGAGAGGTTGTGGAGTCTCCTCTAGAGACTTTCAAAACCTCCCTGGATGCATTCCTGTGTGGACTACCCTGGGGATCCTACCTTGGCAGAGGGGTTGGACTGATCTCTGGAGGTCCCTTCCAGCCTCTGAGGTCTTGCAATTCTGTAATTACCTGATCTCAAATCCTCCATTCCTTCTCCTTCCCTCTGACTGAGCCCAGTCTCCGATGTTGGTGTTTCATCGCAGTTGTCTGGCACACTGTTGCTTTCTCATGGTAGTTCTTGCACCTGTCTCAGCTCAGTGTGAAGGAAGAGGCAGGCTGCAGCACCCTGTCCTGGCTGTGGCTGCTCAGCTCAGTGTGAAGGAAGAGGCAGGCTGCAGCACCCTGTCCTGGCTGTGGCTGCTCAGCTCAGTATGAAGGAAGAGGCAGGCTGTAGCACACTATCCTTGTCTGTGGCTGCTTAGAGCCTGTCCTGCTGGATGGAAGTCTCTGCAGTCTGCTCGGGTGCAGCTCTCTTCTCCAGTCTGCTGGGGCTGGTGGCCACTGACTTTGCCTTGCCCATGCCAAAGCTATCCAGATCACAGTAAGAGTCTGGGCCTGTCCTAAGATGCTGAACATGCCTAATCTCTTTGTCCAGAGAGCTTGGGGTGATGCATCCTCTTAGCGTGAGCCAGAGATTTGCAGTCTGGGTGGTGGTGAGTCTGAGCTGGCAGCAGGCTCCGCACTGGTGCTGCCGCCATGTGCTCAGTGTCTTCTGTGCCTCTGGGGCTTGCCGAAGACAGCCTGGGCCTGCCTGTATTGCTGGCTCAGTTCTCTCAGTTAGGTTTTCATGCTGTGTCTACAACAACTGGGTGGCTCTGCAAGAGAAAAGTTTTGTGCTGCTGCCTGCTGCCTTTCTAGGTTGAGAGTAAATACAGATCTTACCATGGCTTACTTGGGGGAAGGAAAAGTGTTAAGAGTTGGTGAAGCTAAGTCATAATTCTGTCCTTGATTGCAACTTTGAAACGTAGGTGGTAGAGGGTCAATATGCCAAAGAGTGATGATGCCTGGGAGTTCAGAGCCAAGGTTTTAATTTTTATCTTTTTTAATTAAGGCTGATTTTCTTTGTTGAGCACAGATGAATGGGAACAACAGTAGCTAAATCAGCAGCAAGCTTGCCAATGACTTTGGTGGGCTTGTGATGAAAACTGTTAAGTGGTTGACATGCAGCTCAAACTGTGTGCAGAACTCAATGCCAGGAGTAAATGATTTGGAGCATTAACCTTGGGCTCTGCACAGGGTGAAATATGGAGCTGCGCTGCTTGCAGCACCTGTAGTAACTCAGCGCTGGGGGTTAATGTGCAGCTGGGGGAGGCTTCTAAATAAAAGACACGTAAACAACTCCAGGTCCTTCCAAGTTGGCTGAAGAAAGGGAAGAGAGAGGGGTAAGTATCTGGTAGTTTTAGCTGTTTTGTCATGGTGACAAGAGCTGAGAAAGTAGAGCAAAACCCCTCCTTGAGTACTGCCTCCAGTTCTGGCGTCCTCAGCATAAGAAGGACATGAAGAGTTGGAGTGAGTCCAGAGGAGGCCGCAAAGAGCACCTCTTTGGGCTGGAGCACCTCTGCTGTGAGGACAGACTGAGGGAGCTGAGGCTGTTCAACCTGGAGAAGAGAAGGCTCCAGGGACACCCAATAGTGACCTGGCAGTACCTGAAGTAGCTACAAGGCTGCAGAGAGACTGTTTGCAAAGGCCTGCAAGGACAGGACGAGGGCAATGGCTTCAGACTAGAGCAGAGCAGATTGAGATTGGATGTTCTACACCAGGAGGGTGCTGGAACGCTGCAACAGGTTGCTCAGGGAGGCAACCTGGTTGAGGCCCCATCCCTGGTTATAATTCAAGGTGAGGCTGGACAGGGCTGTGGGCAACCTGATGTAGTTGAGGCTGTCCCTGCTGAGTGCAGAGGGGCTTGGACTGGATGAGCTTTGGAGGTCCCTTCTAAGCCAGGTGACTCTATGATTCTATGACTAAGTTAACAGGGATCCTACAGGAAGGCTGCAAAGAGACTTTTCATAATGGTGTCTAGTGATAGGACAAAGGAGAATGGTAGGAAGATTAGGTTTAGACTGGATCTGAGGAAAATTTCTTCAGTATGAGGGTGGTGAGACTCTGGAATAAGCTGCCCAGGGAGTTTTTTGATGCTTCCTCCCTGGAGGTGTTGAAGGTCATCTTAAATGAGGCCTTGAGCAGCTGAGTCTAGTTAAGAGATGTCCCTGCCTATGGCAGGGAGGTTGGAATAGATAATATCTGAGGTCCCAACCTGAGCCAGTCTATGGAAACCAGGACTGATCTACAGCAACCACAAAGATGCTTTGCATTTTACAGTGACTCAGGGACACAGCAGTGAACCTGCTGCTGCATCCATCGTGCTCAGTTCTACCCTCATCCTGAAGAGTGCTTTTTACTGCAGGTTTCCAAAGGTTCCTTGCACTTCTAAGTTAATGAAACCTGCCAACATCTGATCTCAATCAGAGCTGTTTAGGTAATGCACATAAGAGGCTTACACATACTCGATCTGTCAGCCATGCTGTCTTCAGAAAGCAAAGCCAGCTTCAGTCTGCAACTTCTGGAGCTGTTTCCGTCAGCTGCATAGTCCTGTAAAGACCTGACATGGAAGCCTTGAGTCAGCAAAGCCACGGAGCACGTGATTTACTCTAAGTGCTTAAGTGCTCTGCTAAGTGAGGATAGATTGCCCAAGTGCCTAAAGTTATACAGATGCTTAAATGCTTTGTAAACTCGGTGTTTAAGGACGGGATCCCAAAGGATGCTGTAGGAACTTCCACTGAAGTGAGCCAGGAAGAAGGGGACCTGGCGGTGCTCAGCAGCTCCAAGAACTGCATGAAAGAAAGGGCACTATTGCTATAATGCTTTTGCAAATGTAACCATAGGGGTAAAAAAAAAAAAAATCCAAGGGCAAGATAACTGGGTTAGAGGTTGCATGGGTTTGGTCTGGGGTTTGTGTGTGTGTGTGTATAGCTTGTTAAGAGTTTGGATGAATGAATCAGTGTTAAAACCTGTCGAGTATAGAACCTGTGGGAAAGAGGACAGAATTCCCCAGGCAACCCATACCTTCAAGGCTCTAATTAGTGCTCTTCGTTTCTGGAGACATTGCTTAGTAAATGGTAAGAGGAAGGAAATTTTTGCTTTCAAATTCATGTTTGTGACCCATCTCTTACAAGGATCTCAAGCTAATGTCACACAAACTGAAGTTCCTGTCTTTTAGTGTCACTTACAGGTGTTAGTCAAACCCAGCCCTTTGCTTTACTTGTCATTAAAAGGAGAGAGATGCCTTAGAAACCAACAAAAAGTACTGGTATAAAATGCTAAGTCTCTGCTATATCAAAGACTTTGTCCTCTGGCCCAAGCCATCTAAAATAATAAAATAATCTTCTACACAGAGGCTGAAGCAGTTAAAACAACAGAATCATAGAATCACAGAATGGTTTGGGCTGGAAGGGACCTCCAAAGCTTATCCAGTCCAACCCACTCTGCACTCAGCAGGGACATCCTCAACTACATCAGGTTGCCTACAGCCATGTCCAGCCTCACCTTGAAGATCTCCATGGATTTGGCCACAACCACCTGCCTGGGCAACCTGTTGCAGTGTTCCAGCACCCTCCTGGTGCAGAACTTGTTCCTCACATCCAATCTCAATCTGCTCTGTTCTAGTTTGAAGCCATTGGCCTCATCCTGTCCCTGCAGGCCTTTGCAAGCAATCTCTCTGCAGCCTTCTTGTAGCCCCTTCAGGTACTGGCAGGTCACTATTAGGTGTCCCTGGAGCCTTCTCTTCTCCACACTGAACACCCCCAGCTCCCTCAGCCTGTCCTCACAGCAGAGCTTCTCCAACCCCCTGAACATTTTCATGGCCTCCTCTGGACCCTCTCCATGAGGTCCATGTCCTTCTGTGTTGAGGGCTCCAGAGCTGGATGCATCACTGCAGGTGAGGTCTCCCCAGAGCAGAGCAGAGGGACAGGATCTCCTCACTCAATCTGCTGGGCACAGAATTGAAGGAAGTTTGGATGTTTCGTTTCCACCCACCCACCCTTGATATTTAACCATGACTAAAGTTGCAAGGATCTTCCTCTGTCTTTCACTACTGCCAGTATGTTTTCTAGACCCACCAAATGAAAACAGGCCCATGTGGCCTCATACAGAGTCACATTTTCATCTTGCCAAAGAAGAGGTTATGGAGTTGCTAGAAAAAACCCTTTGTGATAAGACATTTGCTGTTCATTTCCCACAAAGACAGTGAAGGCTTCCAGGAGACCTTAGAGTATCCTTCCAGTATCTGAAGCGGGCTACAGGAAGGCTTGGGAGGGACTATTGAGAAGGTCTTGCAATGACAGGACAAGGGGCAATGGGTTTGAACTGGCAGAGGGGAGATTGAAAGTGGATGTTAGGAGGAAGTTCTTTGCAGTGAGGGTGGTGAGACACTGGCACAGGTTGCCCAGGGAGGTTGTGGAGCACAGAAACACCCAGCGTGATCAAAGATCATGTTGGGTGCTTCTGTGCTCCACAACCTCCCTGGAGTGTTCAAGGCCAGGCTGGATGAGGCCTTGAGTGAGCTGTACTAGTGGAAGGTGTCTGCCTAATGCAGGGCGTTGGAACTAGATGATCTTTGACGTCCCTTCCAACCTTACCATTCTATGATTCTATCTGTGTGAGTGGCCTTGCTGTGTGTTTGTGCAGCACCTTGGCACAACCCAGTGCCAACCTTTCTCAACTGTTTCCTCAACACCCTTGCAATGGAAATGAGAAGTAGTAATCTGTGGCTTAATAGTTATAACCTACCATAAAGGTTCTCCTTCACCTGTCTGTGATTCTGTGATTCTCCCAAGTGCTCAGATGGAACACTGTTGTGCCAAGGGTGCATTTCTGTGCTTCCTTGGTGGGAATTGAAAGCAATTACAAGGAGCTTTCCAGTGTGGTGCCTGTTGGTTGAGCTTTGTGAGTCAAAGCACGTGCAGAGTGCAGAAAAGGGCAGACCTGCAGGACTGCCTTCTGTCACAGCCCAAATTTGGTGCAGAATGGAATGGCAGCATGTGGGGCAGTGTTGTTTGCTTCCTGCTTATTAGGCCGAATTGGTGGTGAGACTTGACTTCTATTTAGAAAGGTGCCTGCTTTGTCATGTCACGGGGAAGGGAGCTGCTGCAGCGGAGCAGCTCCTGGAACCCTGAGATCCAGACAGCACCCAAGTGACTGCTGCAGCACTGGGTCTGGCCTTGCAGAAGGTAAGCAAAACATGGGGAGGAGACAGCACATCCATAGTGCTGGGCCTCAGCCCAGTCCTGGCTGAGCACAGGAATGGGAGAAGCTGGAGTTGGGAAGAGAGAATGCAAAGTGTAAAACTGGAAGAGAAGTTCTCTTCTGCAGAGCCATGGAGCACCTTTGTGAGTTGGGTGGTGGCTGTAAGGTTGAGTTTTTTGGGTGCTGCTGCTGAGACATGGAAGCTGTGCCAGCACAGGGATGGAAGAAGCTGGAGTTGGGAAGAGAAAATGCAAAAGTTGTAAGCAAAAATCCCTTCTGCAGAGCAGTTGTGCACTGTCATGAGTTGGGTGGCAGTTGTAAGGCTCAGTTTTTTTGGGTAGTGCTGATGAGACCTTTAAGCTGTGTTGATGTGAAAGACGCAAATTAAATCCTTCCCCACTGAGCAAATAGTTAACTCCTCACTCCTTACAGGAAGATCTTTCCTTTTGGCCTGACCAGCTTGATGTGAGGCATTTCAGAAAGAAAAACTTGGTGACTGGATGAAATGTTTCCGTTTCATTGGAACTGCTCTTTGATTTGGAGGGTGGAAGTGACCAAACCCTAATAAACCCTCTAAATGGTCAAGGAAAAAGGCTGCGAGGCTTCGTGGATGGTTTTATTGTTGCACTTTCCTTTCATATTTTGCCAGTTCAGAAGCATTGCCTGGAGCAGAAGTATTTACCCCACTACTTTGACAGGCTGGAGGAGGAAAAAGAGGCTGAGCACTCCCTTCCCCTCCTGCCCGCCCCTCTGTCCTCTGCTCAATTACTTTCTGTGTTCCTACAAAGAAAAAAGAGTTGTTTTCCACCCAGCCTTGTTTTCGAACAGCCTCATTAAGCCCTTTGCTTGGAGAAGGAGTGGATGGGACACCACAAGTGCACTCAAGGCCTTCTCTGTGCACTCAGGAGCGCTTTACGTAAGCGGTGCTTGCTCCGGGCAGAGCAGGACCACGGGGACAGGCAGCGCCTCTGAACAGGACCCTGACTGGGATCCCTTATGGAGGTCTTGCAGCACCTGCGGTGGTCCTGCCCCTCCGGTCAAGTGCTGCTGGCCTCTGCCAGCCCTGGCTTGGCGCAGCCATGCTGCTGCCTGCTGGGGCAAAGTTGGCACAGAACTGCCTCTGGCCCTTCTACCACAGACAGACATCACAAGAGAGATGAGACTTTGTCATCTAAGAGCACCCTGCTGCTGCTTGGAGACATGATTGCTCTTTCTGTGGCACAGGGGTCTGTTTTCTCCTGCTTTCCCAGCTGCTGTTTCTCACCCAGTGGCCCAGCTAGTGCCTAGAAGCTGTTCCTGGGGTGGTTCTGAGCTCCAGTTTTCTGCAGCACAACAGCAGGCACTGCCGCATCACAGCAAGTGGGAGGTAAAATCTAGCTGAAGGACTTTGAGCAAGATACTAGCCCAAAGGCAGAGCAGCAGGGTGAAGTGCTGGCCTGTTGCACTGACAGGCAGTGGAGGGAAGAAGCAGCTGTGGTGAGAGCTGCCAACACTGCAAGTAGAAGTGTTTGGGTGGGTGCAGAAAGTTAGTTGGGCAGAAGTTACAGCTCGTTCCCCAGTGCCCTCACTGCAGCTCAGGGGTGTGGTGTGTACAGCATCATTGGTGCTGGTTTGGTTTGGGTTGGCTGTCCTTACTGACAGAAACTTCTTCCCATAACTACCTGGGTGTGCAGAGCTTGGGCAGTCCTGTTTGCCACCCCCCTGCCTGCCCTCTCTGCTGTGCACACTGATCTCCAAATGTTTGGCCATGATATTTGTGTGGCTTTGCAGTGCCCTCTGAACTTCTGTTAATTTAGTCATAGAATAGTAGAGTCACCTGGCTGGGAAGGGACCTCCAACGCTCATCCAGTCTAAGCCCCTCTGCACTCAGCAGGGACATCCTCAACTACATCAGGTTGTCCACAGCCCTGTCCAGCCTCACATTCAATATCTCCAGGGATGGGGTCACAACCAGGTTGCCTCCCTGAGCAACCTGTTGCAGTGTTCCAGCAACCTCCTGGTGCAGAACTTGTTCCTCACATCCAATCTCAATTTTCTCTGCTCCAGTTTGAAGCCATTGCCCTCATCATGTCCCTGCAGGCCTTTGCAGTCTCTCTGCAGCCTTCTTGTAGCCCCTTCAGGTACTGGCAGGTCCCTATTAGGTGTCCCTGGAGCCTTCTCTTCTCCAGGCTGAACACCCCCAGCTCCCTCAGCCTGTCCTCATAGCAGAGCTGCTTCAACCCCTGAGCATTTTCATGGCCTACTCTAGATCCTGTCCATCAGGTCCATGTTACTCCTGTGCTAAGGGCTTCAGAGCTGGATGCAGCACTGCAGGTGAGGTCTCAGAGCAGAGGGGCAGGATCCGCTCTCTCCCTCTCTGCCCATGTTGCTTTGGATGCAGCCCAGGCTGCCATTGGCCTTCTGTGCTGCAGTCTCACACTGCCTGCTTCTGTCCATCTTCTCCACTCACCAGCACCCCCAAGTCCTTTTCCTCAGGACTGCTTTCTGTCACCTCCTCCTTCAGCCTGTACTGACAGTGAGGATTGTTCCAGCCCAGGTGCAGGACCCTGCAATTGCTCTTGTTGAGCCTCATGAGGTCCACCTGGGCCCAGCTCTCCAGCCTGTCCAGGTCCCTCTGGATGCCCTCCTGTTCCTCTGGTGTATGGACAGCACCACTCAGCCTGGTGCCATCCGCACACTGCTGATGGTGCCCTCGATCCTTATCTCTATAGCACTGATAAAATATTCAGCAGTCCTTCTGTATAGGCCTTGCTTTGTTGGAGTTTTTTTTATTGCTGCAGCAAACTGGAGACCTAAAAGGAACCAACTCCAGAGAATCCTCACAGAGAAACTGCTTAGTCTGTGGTGTTTGCAGGGTGGGAGTGGGGGAGCTGCACTTTGCCAGGTGTGCTGACCTAAGCTGCAGCTGTCTGATACAGGAGAAGAAGGGGATGCTGCTGGGAGATGCACGCATGAAAGCAAAGTGTGCCTGCTAATGTTCTGAGGGGCTATCCCTAGCTGTGTTGGGTTCAGTGGCTCAGGAGCTGATTGCTTAAATCTGACCTTTTTTTCTGCCCTGTCAGCTTTCTCCTTGGCCACATCAAGTACTTGGAGCAATTGCCTTGTAGAGTTCAGACTTTGGCTGCTTCTATTTCAGCAGGCAGATTTTCTGGGTTGGGAATAACATGTTTGCATCCTTGCATGCTCCTGCACTTCTGTCACGCTGGGGCTTTCATATGGCAGCTTAGAGGGACAGTGAGAGGTGGAAAGGGAAGAGTTGAAAAGGACAGAACTGCATTCAATTCAGGAAGAAATCACAGAGTCACAGAACCTTAGAGGCTGGAAGGGACCTCCAGAGGTCATGGAGTCCAACCCCCCTACCAACCCCCCTAGGTCTCTTTTAGGCAGTCTCATTCAGGAAGCCCTGTGAGGCTGAGGTCATGTACCCGTGCCTCTGTACCACAGTCTGCGCTCACAGAGCAACCCCACAGAAACACAGCACCACAGACCATTAGAGGCTGGAAGGGACCTCCAGAGATCATCCAGTCCAACACCCTGCCAAAAGCAGCATCACCCAGGGTAGACCACACAGGAATGCATTCGTGTGGACTCTGAAAGTCTCCACAACAGGAGGCTCCACAACCTCTCTGGGCAGCCTGCTCCAGGGCTCCATCACCCTCACTGTAAAGAAGTTTCTCCTCATGCTGAGCTGAAACCTTCTGTGTTCCAGTTTGTGGTGCTTTGCACTGTCTTGCCCTGCCATGTATGACAGCTGTACTGCTTGACCTGCAGCCTGGCATCAGCTCTAGTGGGCACAGAACTGAATGAACACCCAAGTGCCATTGAGAGGCTTGGTCTTTTATAAGGTGAGCACAACTCTTCTGCCTTGTAAGAAACCTGTCCAGATCTGAGCTTCAGGAGTTCTGCACAAGGCTGCAGTCCTGTAGGCACTTGAGAGTTTTGCAGAATTACAGCAACATTCCGGCAGGACTTGGATCACCAAGTCCAGCCCAGAACCCTGCTCTACAAGGTTCACCCTAAACCATACCCCCAAGCACCACAGCCAAACCACCTCTAAACACAGCCAGGCTTGGGCACTCCACCACCTCCCTGGGCAGTGCATTCCAGGGCCTGACCACTCTCGCTGGGAAAAAAAATTCTTCCTCATGTCCAGTCTAAACCTGCCCTGCTGCAGCTTGAGGCCATTCCCTCTTGTTCTCTGGCTAATGCCCTGTGAGAAGAGACCAACACCAACCTCTCCACAAGAGCCTTTCAGGGAACTGTGGAGAGTCAGGAGGTCTCATCTTATCCTCCTCTTTTTTACACTAACCATTCCCAGCTCCTTCAGTCTCTCCTCATCAGATTAATTTTCCAGGCCCTTCCCAGCTTCCATGCCCTCCTCTGCACTGGCTCCAACACCTCCATGTCTCTCTTGTACTGAGGTGCCCAAAACTGGACACAGCACTCCAGGTATGGCCTCACCAGAGCTGAGTCCAAGGGACAATCCCCTCCCTGCTCCTGCTGGACACAGTATTGCTGATCCTGGCCAGGATGCCATTGGCTTTCTGTGCCCCCTGGGCACACTGCTGGCTCACCTTCAGCTGCTTGTCCATTACAGCCTTCAAGGTCCCTTTCTGCAGGCAGCTTTCCAGCCACACTGCCCCAGGTTTGTTCCTCTAGGCATAGCTCACTCTATGGTAGAGCTAAAGGAATAGTGATGTAACAGTGAGTAGGCTGTGTGACATGTAGTGATTACTTAAGCAAGCAGGTTAGTTTGCACTCTATAGTAATCTACTCTGTAGGTGAATTTCTCTCAGACTTCTCAGGATCCTATGCAGAGCTCTGGGGAAATAGCAGAGAGAATCACAAGGGCACTGCAGGATGCTGCCTATGCTACTCTGGTTGGCCTTGCTGATATATGTGACTGCAACAGCAGCAGCATGATGAGAATTTGTGCTTCTGAGGGTCAGGGCTTCAAAAACAACTTTGTCCTCTGTGGTCTGCCCAGGGCAGTGCTGCAGTCACCATCCCTGGAGGTGTTTGAGCAGCCTGTGGAGTTGGTGCTTAGGGACACGGTTTGGTGTTGCCCCTTCAGTGCTGAGTGAAAGGTTGGACTGGTTGAGCTTGGAGGTCTTTGCCAACTGATACCTTCTGTGATTCTGTGAAGTGAGAGTCAGTGTGGGTGCCCTGGGGTGGTCAAGGAGGGGTGCTGCCTGGTGCTGGTGCAGTGGCAGGAGTGTCACACCAAAGTCCAAGGTGAAGAAGGCTGCTGCCACAAAATGGTTCCTGTTCAGTTAGCAAGTGCTTCTGGGTCATTTGGTGGCCTTGACACCAGGTTGTGAAAACACACTTTGAGGAGTTATTGCTATCATCAGCTACCTTGTGTCTGGCTCCTGCATTTCTGCTTCTTATCTTGCCCTCTTTCACAGTGCTAAGAGATTCTGAGACCCATCACCTCCAGCCTAGGACCCAACACCCCCACAGAGACCAGACCGTGGCACTGAGTGGCACATCCAAGCTTGCCTTATCCATCTCCAGGGACAGTGACTCCACCACCTCCCTGGGCACTCCATTCTGGTCTCTAATTCCCCTTCCCAGCAGGAAGTGCTTCCTAATATCCAACCTAACCCTCCGCTGGCACAGCTTCAGGCCATGCCCTCTCCTCTTGGCACGAGTTGCCTGGGAGCAGAGCCTGACCCCCACCTGACTACAGCTTCCCTTCAGGTAACTGTAGAGAGTGCTAAGGTCCCCCCTGAGCCTCCTCTTCTCCAGGCTGACCACTCCCAGCTCCCTCAGCCTCTCCTCAGCAGCCTTCCCCTCCAGCCCCCTCCCCAGTCTCGTTGGTCTCCTCTGGCCCCGCTCCAGCCCCTCAAGATCTCTCTTGCAGTGAGGAACCAGAGCTGCACACAGTGCCTGAGGTAAAATCTGAGTGGGTGGTGTGCTTTAAGTTTTCTCTCTCTCCTTAACCACAGGAGATGCACCAGACATGGCAGATACCATGGCACAGCAGCTCCTTGATGTGTTCCCTTGCTTCTCACTCAGTTTAGTCATGCCTGTTCCTGATGCCATGCAGAACCAACCCCTGTGGTTCTGGTCAACCCTAACTGTTGGAAAAGGCATGAGTGAGGCCAAGATGTGCAATCCCAACCTGGAATTGGCTGGTTTCCAGAGCTCTGCTTCTGTCAAGAATTTATGGTGCTGTAAGAGTGAATGACAGTGACTTTGGTGCAGCTCATAAAATGAGTGGG
Organism: Eubucco bourcierii; assembly: GCA_013396675.1. Taxonomy (NCBI): domain Eukaryota; kingdom Metazoa; phylum Chordata; class Aves; order Piciformes; family Ramphastidae; genus Eubucco; species Eubucco bourcierii. The sequence continues at coordinate 12,214 of VWZE01013803.1, read as the reverse complement.
ACTGAGGCTGTGGGGGCACATAGCCTCCTAAAGCACAAAATGCCATCTCTGAGAGAGTGGTGACTTCTAAACACACAGGGCCAAAAGCTGCTCCTGCAGCAACTCTTTATATAGGTATCTTCCTACAGAAGTGTATCTCAAGATCCTTACCCCCAGGCTTCAGTGCTTGCATCTGCTACAACTGTAGTTAAGGAAGGACAGGAAACAGCCACTGGTGTGTAGTAGCAGTTAGAAAGGAGAGGTCCCAGTTGAAGAGGATCCCAGGATGGTAGGGGCTGGAGGGAACCTCTGGAGAATTTCCAGCTCAATCCTCCTGCCAGAGCAGCACCAGAGAATCCATTACAGGTCGCACAGGAACACATCCAGACAGGGCTGGAAAGGCTCCAGAAAAAGGAGACTCCACAACCTCTCTGGGCAGCCTGTGCAAGGGCTCTGGGACCCTCAGTCAAGAAGTTGTTGCTCATGTTGAGCTGGAACTTGCTGTGCTGCAGTTTCCATCCCTTGTCCCTTGTGCTGTGCCAGGGCACAAGTGAGCAGAGGCTGTCCCTGTCCCTTCCTTCCTTCCCCCAGCCCTCAGCTATTGATAGACATTGCTCAGATCCCCTCTCAGCCTTCTGCTCTGCAGACTATGCAGCCCCAGAGCTCTCAACCTCTCCTCATCAGGCAGTGCTCCAATTCCTTCAGCATCCTTGTGGCTCTCCCTTGGACTCTCTCCAGCAGTTCCCTGTCCCTCTTGAAGTGGGGAGCCCAGAACTGGATGGAGTATTCCAGGCCATGTGTGTCTTTATGCACACTGGGGCATGTACAGACCAGTGAGTTAAATTAAACCTTGGCTTGTGGAAGGTGCCGAGTGTGATATGCTGGGTGGAGAGTGCTGGTGCCCATCCAGTCTTGGGTAGATGTGACCAGTGCAAGCAGCAGCTGTATGGGCACTCCAGTATTTGTTGTGCCTGAAGTCATGTCCTTTCAAGCAAAGGATTTGGAGGCCTGGTTTTCCTGCAGCACATGGGTAAAACATTCCCAATTACATATATCTGAGTATTTGTTGTGTTGATTCATGATGCTCAGGCTGTCAGATTAAAAGTTGCCTCTGCTCAGGAGAGTACAAATGCCTCTTGGTGTGTGCTGGGTGAAACACGAGGCTAGAGCACACTGCTACCAGTCTGAAAAAACTCGAAGCAGAAACAGAGGGGAGGGGTCACTCTCTGGTACTGGGATGCCCCTAGGAGAAGCATCCAACTGCTTTTAGGCCAGGTGAAGGTGGAGCATTTGGCGCAGCAGCCTGGCGGTAGGAAGTGCTGCCTAGGGAGCGCGGTGAGCCTGGCAGCAGTGGCACAGGGCTCTCTGGCTGCACGTTCCTGGGAGGAGGGAGAAATACAGCTGGAGTCGCGTGTCAATGTTTTGAGGGTCCCTTCAGGTAACACTGGTTTAGCTTTCTAGTGAGCTGCAGTATTTAATGTGACCTGAAGCAGCTACCAGATGGAAGGGTGTATTCTGCCAGAGAAGAGAGCTGCATTTTTGGCTTCCACTTAAAGCAAGAGGACTGTAGGTGGCTTGCTTGGTGTTCTGTGGGTTTGGTGCTCTATATAGTGCTGAACTGGGCTTTTTTGGTAACAGACGTGGTTTCTCAGCCTCCTTAGGATGAAACTTCTTTGCCCAGAAGATAAAAATAGAGCTCTGTGGAGCTGGCTGCCCTGTCAGACCGTAGGTTCTGCTACTGTAGAGAGCAAGTCATTCATGCTGGCTCCTTGGGTAGGTATTTATAGCCGGCAGCAGGGCCATGGACTGCACTGCTCAGAGAAACCACTGGCTTCTGGGTTTGTGTTTACATACCCCAAAACAGGATTCTTACAGGATTCTTTTCTTTATAAGGCTCTCAAGTGAACAGAGGCTTTTTCCTGTTAGCTCAAACTCAATTTTCATGTTTGGAAAATTCCTTCCCCTCCCTGGAACCATGTCCAGCTAATAGGAGAGGAGGAAAGTGAACATTCTTGGGAGGGTTTTGTTCTCATCGTGGAATAACTTCCTATAAAAGCAAAACAAAAATAAAACGGTTGCAGGGCTTCTTCAATAAATGGCTGTTGGGAGGACTGGAAATAGCCTGGTTCTCTCTTTTTCAGAGTAAGCCATTCAGCAGTCCAAACTGGCTCATGCTGGGGGAAGCAGACATCAGCAGCAAAGTATCTCCTGACTCCTTTTGCCAAATTTTCATGATGATGATGATGAAGATAATTAATAACAATCATCATCATCATCATCATAATAGTAATAATAACAACAACAATAATAATTCAGCAGGGTGTGCCCAGCTGGCATGGAAGGCCAATGCCATCCTGGCTTGTATCAGCAGCAGTGTGGCTAGCAGCATGGGGAGGTCATTCTGCCCTGCACTGGCACTGGGCAGGCCTCACCTGGAGCACTGTGTGCAGCTCTGGGCCCTCACTGCAAGAGAGATCTTGAGGGGCTGGAGCGGGGCCAGAGGAGACCAACGAGGCTGGAGGGGAAGGCTGCTGAGGAGAGGCTGAGGGAGCTGGGGGTGGGCAGCCTGGAGAAGAGGAGGCTCAGGGGGGACCTTAGCACACTCTACAACTACCTGAAGGGAAGCTGTAGTCAGGTGAGGGTCAGGCTCTGCTCCCAGGCAACTCGTGCCAAGAGGAGAGGGCATGGCCTGAAGCTGTGCCAGCGGAGGGTTAGGTTGGATATTAGAAAGCACTTCCTGCTGGGAAGGGGAATTAGAGACTGGAATGGAGTGCCCAGGGATGCGGTGGAGTCGCCATCCTTGGAGGTGCTTAAGGCAAGCTTGGATGTGCCACTCAGTGCTGTGGTCTGGTCTCTGTGGGGGTGTTGGGTCCTAGGCTGGAGGAGATGATCTCAGATTGCAGCCTCCGTAATTCTGTCACCCTGTGAATAACAACAACAATGTTTTTTTATGTCTAAAAAGACACAGATCTGAAGCCAGCCACTTGTGACTTCACTTGGCAGCACAGCCCTGCTCCGTGCAACTTCCATCTCGACTCCGTTACTCATGTGCCTGCCAAGTGCTGCTGAATTCATTTGCCTTCTTCTCCCCCCGCTACTCCTCCCCACTGAGCCCAAGACGTAGCTTGTCACGCTTGGTAAGCCAGAGGAACGTTTGGTGTGGGAGAGCTCCAGCCAGGCAGAGCGAGGCCTCGGCTGTGAGTGGAGGTAATGCTCTGAGCCAGGACAGTGCCCTGGTTGCAGGGGCCAGGGGCTCCTGGGGCTGCACCTCAGGCTGCTGGCTCTCCTGAGCCCTACCACTTCTTCAGGGTTTAGGTTCCTGCTGGTTTTTCCAGCTGGCTGTCTCTCAGCTTGGGCCTCCTTCCCATCTGAGTTTGTCCACCTTTGGCAATAGGTGCCCACCTTTTCTTCATGACCTCCTCTGGAGAAGAGGTAGAGACCTTTTTAGTATGTGCCAGTTCAATGAGGACACAGCTTTTGTGGGACAGCACAAGGTCTCTCTGTTGTTTAAGTGGATGCCCAATCCATGCCAGATCCTAGCCCTGCTTTAAAGTGCTTCAGGTCTGTGGTGACGTCAGGGAAAGTGCAGTCCGGAGTCGGTAGCAGCAGCTGGTGGAGGAGAAAGGGAGTTTGCACGTAAAGGGTGAAAGTCTGATCTGCCACAAACATGCAACAAGAAGGCACAGCCCTGCCAAGGCATCTCAATGTGGCAGAGTGAAAAGTTGAGAGTGTTTCTGAAGTTTGAGTCCTTCAGAGAGTGACCAGGAAGGGATGACTGGGAATTGCTTTTTCATGAGGGAAAGATGTGGAAACGTTTGAAGCGTGCCGCTCTGGGCTGCCTCTGCTTGTCAGACACAGGTACCCTAAAGAGGCAGGCTTAGATCTGTGGTACAGCAAAATGAAATAACAGTTTCCTGGTAATTGATAGTGGTTTATGGCACATCAGTTCCAGTTTCTGCTTTGTTAAACACTTAAAACTGCTTCAGTGCACTCAGCTTCCCTTCCCTTCCCATAATGCTGGGAACCACTGGCTCGTTTTTCTCCAGGCAGAGCTGGAAATGCTGGACTGGTCTCAGCCTCCTGCCTTGACTGGGCAGCACCTGCCTTTTCTAGAGTGAAGGCAAAGATGAGCATCATTTCTGGAAGCAGTTAGAAACTACATCAACATATAGTCCTCTGGCTACGTTTGGCTGAGCTTCTTTCCTTGTTAAATTTGTTGTGGAAGAAAATGCTTGTGGTAGAGCTCAATTGAGACACACTTGTCTGAGTTAAAAGGAAAACTCCAGAAATCATTTTCTTTTCACACACATTCCCTCTAAGTCTCCATGACCTCACATGAAGCCTTTTATCTGACATTGGCTTTGGATTGAGTCTGCATTGCTGATAGTGCATTTGGCTGCAGCGATGAGATTGGTAATGATTTAATTGGTTTTCAAGGGTAGGAGAAAGTGCAGTCCCTGCTAACCACTGCAGACTCAGGTAGTGTATGCTAACACTCATCTGGGGGCAGCTGAGAGTCACCTGTCTGCCCTGCCCTGCACTGCCTTTACAATGCCTGGCAGAGCTTGCTGTGGCCTTGCAAAGAGATTTTGTACTTTTGTACCTGTCTGCTGATGGATCTCTGCTGCGGGTTTCCCTGGCTTTGCATTGGGATGTAATTGCCAGCACATAAAACAACCCAGAATTGCTCCTATCCAAGACTTGGACCCTGTTGTTGCGGCTCTTTAATGTGGAGGGGCTCTCAATGAGGGGCTTAAGAAGCTTCATCCTCCTGGCTTGTACCAGAGGACCAAAATGCATCAAGAGCCTTCTCTAGCTGTTTGGTGGGGCAATATGTGATTTGTGTGTCTTGATGGTGTTTGATGAAAGCTCATGTTAACAGCCCTGCATGTTTGGCTGAAAAGACTTCAGTTGTGAAAACTGAGCAACATTGTTAGGCATCTTGGGGATACTTCAAAAGGGTAGCAGCACGCTGGAGAATCTCTCACCTGGCCTGCCATTGACCTGGGTTTGCTTTTCCTGTCAGTTTGATGTTATTAGCTTCAGGAGGTGATTCTGATTAAAAAGTAACAAAATTCCAGTTTCCAGGTTTGTAGAATGAAAGACCTCCTATGGGTAACAGAGTGGGTTACTGCCCGAGACAGGGGGGGCAACCAAAGGCTCCCAGCTCCTGCCTCCAATGATCTCAGGATGTTAGGGGCTGGGAGCGACCTCTGGAGATCTTCATTGTCTGCATTGTTTTCCAGAACATCCTTGAATTCTAAGTCAGAAAGCATCAGGACATCTTTGTTAGAAAGTCATAAGGTTGTTGGTTGTTCTGCCTTTTCCCAGGTCTGAGTTGGGTGTCTGGTGTAGGCCACAGGGTCCCAGGGTGTCAGGGGCTGGAAGGGACCTCTGGAGAGCTTCCAGCCCAAGCCCTCTGCCACAGCAGGAGCAAAGAATCCAGCACAGGTCACACAGGAACACATCCAGACAGGGCTGGAAAGGCTCCAGAAAAAGGAGACTCCACAACCTCTCTGGGCAGCCTGTGCCAGGGCTCTGGGACACTCACAGTCAAGAAGTTGTTGCTGATGTTGAGGTGGAAGTTGCTGTGCTGCAGTTTCCATCCCTTGTCCCTTGTCCTGTGCCAGGGCACAAGTGAGCAGAGGCTGTCCCTGTCCCTTCCTTCCTTCCCCCAGCCCTCAGCTATTAATAGACATTGCTCAGATCCCCTCTCAGTCTTCTTAGAGCTTGGAGGTTAGTTGTCAGTACTGGAAATGGAGCTTGCTAGCAGTAGCGCCAGACCAAGCTTGCAAGGCAAACAATGCTGCACCAGGGACTGACAACATCCCCTCCCCCCCTCAATCTACATTAAAAATAGATTTTTGCAGGCTGCAGTTTCAGCATGATCCATTCAGTAATTCATATGGTATTCCATATGTTGGGGTGAGAGGAAGGTGGAAATGGTGGGAGTCAGGGAAGAAGACACTGGCTGATCCGGAGCCTTCTGCCACTTCAGCTCGGTGAGCTGCCACGCGGCGAGTGGTGTAGCGTGAGCAGATGGGGGCTTCACAGTTATCTGCTGTGTGTATACACACATACACAGATGAAGTTCTCCAGCTCTTGATTCCACAGGGCTGCACTGAGGCTTTACCAACCACTCAGCCTGGGTGTGCACAGGGGAGAAGATGAAGTCGTCAGTGGCGGGGTGGGATGAGTGATTGAGCTGACACTGGGGGCCCCAAGCTGCCTGAGCTGGGCAGTTGTCCACGGAAGGGTCCCATAACTTCAAGGTGGAACTTGCTGTGCTGCAGTTTCCATCCCTTGTCCTGTGCCAGGGCACAAGTGAGCAGTGGCTGTCCCTTCCTTCCTTCCTTCCCCCAGCCTTCAGCTATTGATAGACATTGCACAGATCCCCTCTCATCTTTCTCCTCTGCAGACTAAGCAGCCCCAGGGCTCTCAGCCTCTCCTCATCAGGCAGTGCTGCAGTCCCTTCAGCATCCTTGTGGCTCTCCCTTGGACTCTCTCTGGCAGGTCCCCCTCTCCAGTAGATGCCCTTCTTAAGGTTGGCATATCTCCTGGAAGCCACTCAGGTTTGAAATCAGTAAATTAACTTCTCCAGGGACCTGGGCCGCAGTCCTTTGGCATCAGTCTGGGGAGTGACCCTTTTAGAAGAAGGAGAACTGGCCCTGGAAGCAGCAACTTCGTGTCCTGTTGTGGGCTCCCTACTCTCACCAGGGCTGCTGGAGCAGCCAGGTTGCCAGGGCCTGTGTGCCAGAAAGCATGGCCCCAGCAGGTGATGCTGGGGTTGCAAGGAGGCCAACAGACATTCTCTGGAGCACAAGTGACCTCTCAGAGCCCTCTTGTCTCTGCAGCCTCCCCACTCCCCCTGGCTGGCTCAGCATCTGAGGATGGGAGCCCTAAGACACCTCAAGCCACAGGAATGAGTGCTCTGCTCTTCTCAGCTATTCCCTGGCTCCTGCCTGCTTGCCCCACACCCAGTGCCCCCCAGCATGGGTGCTTCACACACAGCAGCCTGTCAGGTCCTGCTGCACAGCAGGAGGACAGCAAGCAGGCTGCCTTCCCCCTTGCTGGCCTTTGGAAGGCTGTAGGAAAGCAGATGGCACCGTGCTCCTACACAATGAGCAGCCAGCACATGAATAAGCCTATTTGTCAGCCTGGGCTTTGCTCTCTGCTGTCCATCCCTGTTGGTGAGCGCTGTTGGTGAGCCCTGTTGTTGGCCTTTCAGCTGCAGCCTCTGCTCCTGCTTCCAGCTGACTGGGGAGAGGTTTGCCTGAAGGATCCCCTTGCCTTCTCAAACTCTGAGCCCTAAGGTCAGGCTTTGGTCAGGTCAGCTCTTCCTGAGAGCAGCCAAGACCCTCAGCAGGACACAGAGGAAGGCTTGGGCCTCACCTAGCACACTGTCAGCTCTCTGAACTTTCAGGTAAGGCAGAATTATTCATTTTTTTAATCATTTTTCTCCTGTTCTTAAAGCATTCTGTGGGCTAATCATCAGGTTTTAAGAGCTGTAAGGGGCCTGGCTACATCAGGGATTTTGCTGTCTTTGACTTGGAGAGATGTAGAGAGGTTAGACACATTTGGCCAAGGTCAGCGGTTTGGATTTTTCGCTCATACAGCTCTTGCTCGGGGGTGTTGTGTGTGTATGTGTCTTACTTGCATTCCTGGCCCATGGAGCGCTTGCTGCCAATTCTCAAGCTCCATCTTCTTTGCTTTCTTTCCTGCTTTTCCCCTCCACGCGGCTTTGAAGGTGTAAGGACGCATCTTGTGGCAGCCAAACCACTGTGCTGTGCTTGGAGGATTCCCAGGTCATGCAGTGCCAGCTGAAAGTGCATCAACAGGGCCCAGCTGAGACACCACCTCCGTATCCATCTGCAGCTGATTCAGCTTGGTGCAGGCAGATGTAGCTCCTAATACTCTGGGGCTGCTTTGGGACTTAGGCATGGAGCTGCTGTGTAACAGATAAAATGGAAACACCACAAAGATCTTTTTCCCTATCAGTGGGTAAAGGAAGGGCAAACATGGGGGGAAAAAAGCTGGGTTGCAGGAGATCTTCTCTCACTCAGTTTCTGAAAGTTGGGGCAGAGATGTGGGAGCTGAGCTGGGCTCTTGCCTTTGCTTCCAGTCAGCTACTTTGCCTCTCTTCCCTCCCCCCTCCATTATTTCCTCTCTTGCATTAATTTCTTAGCAGGTGTTTGTGCAGTGCCCTCCTGCTAAGAGAGCTGAAGATCCTTTGTGGGCTTCAGAAGGAAAACAATAATAACTGACTGGGCAGTGCAGGCAAGGATCAGCTGTCACTACCCTTGGGGTACCCAGGTGGAAATAAGGAGATTTCAATCCAATGCTTTTCAGGGAGGAAACATTAATTCAGGATGAGAGAGTCTTTTGGTCTTTTAAAGAGGCAAAACCTTGAGCCACTGAAATTAAATAGCAACATGTGGAGCGGTAGTTGAATAAAAATAAAATGAGATAGTAAAAAAAAAAAAAAGCCTTAAGCTTTTTAGTTTTATCTCTGAGTTGTCTCTCAGATGGCAAGCACCTGCTCAGCGGATTCAGGCTATTAGGGGCGTGCTGTTGGGAGGATTTTCTCTTCAACTGGTACCTGCCTTTTGCACTCTGCCTTCTGCTCATCACATTGCATGGCGCAGGGTAGAAGGCATTTGCTGGTCACAACAACCTATTTGTCAAGTTGCTGAAGTGTCAAATCATTTCCACTGAGGCATGACAACATAAAATAGTTTCCAGTTGCTTCTGTCTTGGTTGTATGTCAGAGTTGGTCTGAGCAACTGAGTACTGGCTTCAGTTTGGGGCTCCCCAGTTCAAGAGGGACAGGGATCTGCTGGAGAGAGTTCAGCAGAGGGCTGTGAGGACGATGAGGGGACTGGAGCACTGCCTGATGAGGAGAGGCTGAGGGACCTGGGGCTGCTTAGTCTACAGAGGAGAAGGCTGAGAGGGGATCTGAACAATGTCTATCAATAGCTGAGGGCTGGGGGAAAGAAGGAAGGGACAGGGACAGCCTCTGCTCACTTGTGCCCTGTGACAGCAGAGAGGGGATTTAATAAATGTCTATAAATATCTGAGGGCTGGGGGTCAGGAGCGGGGAGACAGCCTCTGCTCAATTGTGCCCTGGGATAGGACAAGGAGCAATGGATGGAAGCTGCAGCACAGGAGATTCCAGCTCAACACAAGGGGGAACTTTTTGACTGGAAGGGTCCCAGAGCCCTGGCACAGGCTGCCCAGAGAGGTTGTGGAGTCTCCTTCTCTGGAGCCTTTGCAACCCTGTCTGGATGTGTTCCTGTGTGACATGTGCTGGATTGGGCTGGAAGATCTCCAGAGGTTGCTTCTAAGCCCTAACATCCTGGGATCCTAGGATCCTATGTATGCACTTATTAATAAAATGAGAGTTTTACATAAAGAATCGTAGAATCATAGAATGGCAAGGTTGGAAGGGACCTCAAGGATCATCTAGTTCCAAGCTCCTGCCATAGGCAGGGACACCTCCCACTAGTACAGGTCACTCAAGGCCTCCTCCAACCTGGCCTTGAACACCTCCATGGAGNAGCAGAGCTGCTGCAACCCTCTGATCATTTTCGTGGCCTCCTCTGGACCTGCTCCAATAGCTCCATGTCCTTTGGGTTCTCACTTGTTCAAGGGGATGGAAAGAGACAAGAAAAGAGGACTTTAAGGTTAGATGGAGGAAGTGGAAAGCAGAGAGTCCTCTGCTGCATTTCGCTTGTCCCAGTGACACTTTCACTGCGGTTTTGAAAGCAGTTTGCCAACGAGGCCCAGCACACGTAGTAAACAGCTTCTGCTTGGGGATTAAGGCATGCACTGCGAGCCAGTAATTATTTGGGCCTCCTGATATCACTGAGATGATTAAGCAACACTTGGTCTGCTTAGGCAGGGAATGAGGGGGGATGAGAGCCAGAGGGTAGAGGCGGTGAAGGGTTCTCCAGGGACACTGTGGGTCTGGGGCATGGTGGGGAGTGAGGATTTACATCCAGTGCAGGATGACCTGGCTAGGGGCCGGTGTCCAGCAGGTGCCCAAAGATCTACAGTACATGAAGGGAGGGTAAGGTGGCTGTGGGAGCTGTGTTCCTGGGAGGGCTGGGAGACGGCAGGCACACAACCCACAGCAGCCACAGTGAGCAAGGTGTCCTGGCAGAGCTGATGCAGGTCTTGATATGACTCCTGGGGAGTAACTCAGGAAGCAGAAATCTGAGGAAAAGATCCGCTCCTGCATTTGTTTGTTGTTTAAAAAGGTTTGAGTGCTTCTGAGGATTCACAGCTTTTAGCTGTATTAAAGTGTTGATAGATTCTGTTGAACTCTAGAGTATTTTGAAGTCTGGGAAAGGTGGGGAAAGGAAGTCAGTTCATGTGTTTGACAGGCACAGGATCACAGAACTGTCATGGCTGGAAAGGACCCCCCCAGGATCAGCTAGTTCCAACCCTCCTGCCAGGATCAGGGACACCTCACACCAGATCAGGTTGCCCACAGCTACATCCAACCTGCCCATAAAAACTCCAGGGATGAGGCTTCCACCACCTCCCTGGGCAGCCTGTGCCAGTGTCTCACCACCCTCATGGGGAAGAACTTCTTCCTAATATCCAATCTCAATCTGCCCTCCTCTAGTTTGGATCCATTCCCCCCAAGTCCTGTCACTACCTGACACCCTGAGAGTTCCTCAGCAGCTTTCTTGTGACCCCTTCAGTCAGCAGATAGGACATGTACAGAGATGCCTATTTATACTGAGAAGAGACTCTGAAGTGTCTGCACAAGGTATGAGGCCAAGAAAGCCTTCTGGTCCTGCTGGTGTGCGAACGGTCTGCTCCTCGTGTGCCTTGCCCCTGTATTGCCAAACCCTGCCCTCAGCAGCAGCCGAAGGAGAGAACAGAGATCTGTGAATGTAAGAGTGAGGGAGAGCAGCAGTAAGGGAATCTCCTTTGGTTTCATTAGAGCCTACTCCCCATGGGCTGGCAGGGCTCAGCAACGGCAAGTGGCCGAAACAACCCAGCAAGGACAGGCGGACAAGTACAGGCTGCTGGGGGGGGCAAAGGACCCGAGGGAAAATATGTTTCCAGTATTGCAGTGCTTAAAACTCAGAGGATTTCCCCTGCTGAGTGTGACCAGTGGGTGCTGTTTGAGAAGCAGTCCGAGTTCTCCTGTGACGGCTTCAGCAGATGACACAGAGTCAAAATACCTTGGAGGAACATCGCAGGTCAGCGGTGGCTCAGGCAGCCTTGGCAGATGCGAACTACCTGGAGCCTCACCCGTGGTTCTGCAGAAGCTGCAGGCTTCTGCTGTTCTGTTTGTGTGATGTTTTTTCATGGGTGAGAGGTGTTTGTTTGTCTGGCTGTGTGATTTTTAGCAGTAAAGCTGTTCCCGATTCATTCATGACTGCAGACCAGTGCCAAGTGGGGTCCCTCAGGGGTCAGTGCTGGCACCGGTGCTGTCTGACATCTTTGTCAGAGATATGGACAGAGGAATCAGTGCAGCCTCAGCAAGTCTGCAGGTGGCACCAAGCTGTGTGGCACAGTCGACTTGCTAGAGGGCAGGGATCCATCCAGAGGGACCTGGACAGGCTGCAGAGCTGTGCCCAGGCCAGCCTCATGACATTCAACAAGACCAAGTGTAAGGTCCTGCAGCTGGGTAGGCACAATCCCAAGAACACCTCCATGCTGGGTGGTGAATGGCTGAGAGCAGCCCTGAGGAACAGGCCCTGGGAGTCTGGGTTGGTGAAAAGCTCAACATGAGCCTGCAGTGTGAGTGCAGCCCAGACAGCAACTGTGTGCTGGGCTGCAGCAAGAGCAAAAGAGAAAATGTGGGCAGCAGGGCAAGGGAGGGGATTGTGCCCCTTTGCTCTGCTCTCCTCAGACCCTACCTGGAGTCCTGTGTGCTGTTCTGGGGCCCCCAGCACAGGAAGGATGTGGAAGTGTTGGAGCGGGTCCAGAGGAGGCTGTGAAGATGCTCAGAGGGCTGTATCAGCTCTGCTTTGAGGACAGTCTGAGAGAGTTGGGGCTCTGCAGCCTAGAGAAGAGAAGGTTTCNACAGAAGCACCCAATGTGATCTTTGATCATGTTCAGTGATTCTGTGCTCCACAACCTCCCTGGAGGTGTTCAAGACCGGGCTGGACGAGACCGTGAGTGACCTGTGCTAGTGGGAGGTGTCTCTCCCTATGGCAGGGGGTCGGAATTAGATGGTCTTTGAGGTCCCTTCCACCCTTACCATTCTATGACT
>VWZE01013802.1:13360-35397 GCA_013396675.1 Eubucco bourcierii | reverse complement strand
ATAGTTTATATATAAAGATATATTCATATATCTATACAAATAATTTTATCTAGAAATATATTTTCTATACATATATGTACATATAAATATATTTATATATCTATAAATTAATTTTATATATAAATCTATTTTATATGTTTTTCATATACATATATAGATATACTTTTACATATGAATATATTTTATATAAAAATGTTATAAATATAGTTTCATATACAGAATTATTTTATATACACACACACAGACACAGACACACACACACACACACATATATATATATATATAAAGTATACATAAGTTAAGGGGGAAAAAAACCAAACCCAATATCAGTAAAATATCCCCCCTGGAAACAAACAACACCCCCACCCCAAAATAACCTCAGATAGCATTTGTTCACATCAATTTGACCACAGAAAGAAAAACACAACAGCCAGGTACATCATTTATCACAACTGAGTTATTTTCAGCTCTGTTTTTACTTTGTTCCAGGCATTAAACAAGTTAGAAAGATTATTAGGATTGATTTGAACATGTACCTTACCTTGTGTTGCTTGTTTCTGGAGATTCAGTTAGGGACTAGCTCTGGGCAAACTGAAAACATCCTGCCTCACATTGCAGCTAATAAAAAAAAATAAACCTGCCCTTTGGTTGGGTTTTGTTCCCTTTATGAATGCCTTTTTCTGAATGCAAAACAATGGAAAGCAGCTCCCAGCCAGTCCATCAAACAAGAACTTATTGCTTCTGATGGCCTTGACTTGTGCACTTCCCACCAGCTTCTGTGCCTTGTGCAAATCAACCAGCAGCCAGCTGAAAGGGCTTGGGACAACAAGGTGGGTTTGGCTTTTAGGCAGCCCAAGTGCTTTAAATCATCCTAAATCAACTTCTGACCTACAGAGTCATCTACAAGGTCTACACCTGAGGACTTTTCTCTCTGGTTATTACTAGGTAGAAACCCAGCAAATCCCAACCCAATCTAACCTCACCCTGACCATCTTGAAGATGTTCTGGATGGATAAAAAATGCTACCTGCACTAGGTTTTATAGATTTAAATGACCAGGCAAGCAGAATCATACACTGGTAATGTTGGAAGGGACCTCAAAGATCATCTAGTTCCAACCCCCTGCCATAGGCAGGGACACCTCCCACTAGTACAGGTCACTCAAGGACTCATCCAACCTGACCTTGAACACCTCCAGGGAGGTTGTGGAGCACAGAATCACCCAATGTGATCACATTGGGTGATTCTGTGCTCCACAACCTCCCTGGGCAACCTGTGCCTGTATCTCACCAACCTCACTCCAAAGAACTTCTTAACATCCAGTTTCGATCTCCCCTCTGCCACTTCAAACCCAATGCCCCTTGTCCTGTCATTACAAGACCTTGTCAGTAGTCCCTCCCCAGCCCTCCTGGAGCCCCCTTTAGATACTGGAAGGCCACTCCAAGGTCTGCTAGAAGCCTTCTCTTCTCCAGGCTGCAGAGCCCCAACTCTCTCAGTCTGTCCTCACAGCACAGCTGCTGCAGCCCTCTCAGCATCTTGGTGGCCTCCTTTGGACTGGGTCCAACACTTCCATGTCCTTCCTGTGCTGAGGGTTCCAGCACTGCACACAGGACTCCAGGTGGGGTCTGACAAGAGCATAGTAAAGTGGCAGAATCCCATCCCTTGCCCTGCTACCCACACTGGTCTTGCTGCATCCCAGCACACAGTTGCTGTCTGGGCTGCACTCACACTGTAGTCTCTTGTTGAGATTTCATCACCTCAGACCCCCAATCAGCTCCTCAAAACAGGTACTGCCTTGAAAGTTTGTGTTGCTTTCAGCAAAAAATCTCATTTCCTTTCTTTCAGTCTCTTTCACAGCTCTTAGGGCACAGCAAATCTGCAGCATTTATTATCTGCCACTGGACAAACTGATCTCCTGCTGCTTTTGTTTACAACGATTTTGTTAACAGGTTTGGTTTGGTTTGGTTTTCAATGTCTAATAGCAAGCCAGCATGTACCTTGTGAGCAGACAAGAGATGCCTTGCAGCTAAACCCTTCAAGCAAACCAAGGCCATTTTCACACTACCATGAAATGGTAGGGGTTGGAAGCGACCTCTGGAGATCATTTAGTTCAACCCCCTCCTGTTAATGTAGGTATGCCTAGAGCAGGCTGCAGAGGAACATATCCAGGTGGGATTTGAAGGTCTCCAGGGAAAGAGACTCCACAACCTGTCTGGACATTTGGTTCCAGTGGTCCATCACCTTGAAATAAAGGTTTTCCATCACAAAGTTGCTCATAACAGCTCTGCTATGGAGACAGGCAACACAAGAAGGACATGGAACTCTTGGAGCAAGCCCAGAAGAGGCCACAAAAATGCCCAGAGGGCTGCAGCAGCTCTGTTGTGAGGACAGGCTGAGAGAGTTGGGTCTCTGCAGCCTGGAGAAGAGAAGGCTTCCAGGAGACCTTGGAGTGCCCTTCTAGGATCTGAAGGGGGCTACAGGAGGGCTGGGAAGAGTCTATTGACAAGTTCTTGTAATGCCAGAAGGAGGATGCTCTTCAAATGGGTTTGAAGTGGCAGAGGGGAGATTTATATTGGATGTTAGGAGGAAGTTCTTTGGAGTGAGGGTGGTGAGACACTGGCACAGGTTGCCCAGGGAGGTTGTGGAGCACAGAATCACCCAATGTGATCAAAGATCACATTCTGTACTTCTGTGCTCCACAACCTCCCTGGAGATGTTTAAGGCCAGGTTGGATGAGTCCTTAAGCAACCTGTTCTAGTGGGTGGTGTCCCTGCCTATGGCAGGGGTCTGGGACTGGCTGATCTTGGAAGTCCCTTCCAACCTAAACCATTCTGTGATTCCTTACGTTCAAGAGAAGCCTCCTGTTAGTTAGTTCTAATTGCCCTTTGCCTTACCACTGGGCACGACTGAGAAGATCCCTGCCCTAGCCTCTTGATCTCCACCCTTTTGTTATAAATTGCGACACCACGGGTCGTAATTCAATTATAAATTTATTAATTAAAGTAAATAGAATATGAGCAAAACAGCGCTGGACGACAGGAGAGTTTTCACTCTGCCAAACTGTCGCAAATAAACAGTTTAAACAGTCCCCTTTTATACATTTTACTTCCATGTTCGTGACGTAGTAGAGGTACTCTGCATATGCTTGAATTGATGTTTGGGGGTAGTTTTCTATCTCCTAATTGTAGAATCCGTAGCTGACCCCCTTATTAGTGTTTTCGTATGGGTCTGTTAGTTTCTGGAATTCTTTGAAGTGTTAACTGGTGATTGTCATGGTTATCGTGTCCTTGATGATATCTTATCTGGCGATGTCTCCTGTGGAGGGGGCTGTCTCCTGTGGAGGGGGCATCTGGCAACTGTACCGGCGAATTTATAGTTTAACCTTTACACAAGGCTTTACACAAGGCTTAACATAAATCTTAATAAACAATATCCTATTCTATAGCTCTTTACACTTTTGATATTTAAATGCATCTATAAGATTTCTTCTCAGTCTTCTCTTTTCTAGGCTAAAGAGATGCTAAAATCTCTCAGCCTCCCCCTGTAAGAGAGATGCTCCAATCTCCTAATGGTCTTCATGGCTTTCTGTTGGACTCTCTCCAGTAGCTGCCTGAGGAGCTGAACTGGGAAGTCCAGAATGGGACACAAGACTCCAGATGCAGCCTCATCAGGACAGAGGAGGAGAACCTCACTTAACCTGCTGGCCACACTGTTCCTAATGAATCCCAGAATAACCTTTACCTTCTTGACTGTAAGGCACACTGCTGGCTCATGCAGAACTTGTCTACCAACACTTTAAAGAACTGCCTTCCAGCAGATGAACTCCTAACCTGTATTGATGCAGAGGGTTTCAGAGCCTCTTTTATAAGACAATAGCTTTTCCTCCCTCCCTACACACCCTATAATTCCTAATCTGTGCTGTACATCTGATGGGCCTAAATCATAAGTGACACAGTCTTTGTTTTGATTGAATCAATGCTAGAAAACCTTGAAGTAATTTTCCCATTTTCCTGCCTAATTGTAGCTGTGTGTAAACTGCATACAGATTGCTTTACAGAGAAGGCTCAGCAACACTGCTGCAATTATCTTTGTCAAACTCCTGGCAAGTTTAGGCATGTTATCCAAAAATGATGTGGGGTAAAAGCAAGCACAGCCTGCAGAACATTTGCAATAGATTGGTGTAAGTTTGTGTTCAAGTTTCCAGTAGTCCATAAGAGAGTTCAAGGATTTTAAAAGTGTAAATTGGCATTGTAAAAGTTCCATGCTATCCTATCCACTGTCATTAGTAAAACCAAGCCCATTTTATACGGAATCACAGAATGTCAGGGGCTGGGAGGAACCTCAAAAGCTCAGCCAGTTCAATCCCCCCTGCAAAGCAGGATCACCTGGAGCAGATCACACAGGAACACATCCAGGCAGCTCTGGAATATCTCCAGAGAGGGAGGCTCCACAACCTCCCCCCTGGGCAGCCTGTTTCAAGGTTCTGTCACCCTCCCAGAAAAAAAATTCCTCCTCATGTTTACATAAAACTTCCTGTGCCTCAGCTTCTACCCATTGCCCCTTGTGCTGTCATTGGGCATCACCCAGCAGAGCCTGGCTGCAGCCTCCTGGCACTCACCCTTTAGATCTTTATAAACATGAATGAGGTCACCCCTCAGACTCCTCCTCTCCCAGCAGCACAGCCCCAACTCCCTAACATCTTTATAAACATGAATAAGGTCACCTCTCAGGCTCCTCTTCTCCAAGCAGCACAGCCCCAGCTCCCTCACGCTCCCCTCCTAGCAGAACTGTTCCATTCCCTTCAGCATCTTTGTGGCTCTGTGCTGGACTCTCTCAAGCCGCTCCATGTCTCTCTTGAATGGGGGTGGGGGCCAGAACTGGACATTTAGGTAGCAAAGTTTGTTTAAACAGATGTAACTCCATTCTGAATGCCAAGCTCTAGAGCACATTATTTCATGCTGTTGCTAAACATGGCTAGCACCTGAGCGTTCAAAGGTGCTAATTAAGAACTGCCACTCTGAGTCTATCATGCTCGCGCACGTGAACTCACCATATGCTCGACATCAGATTTCCAACTGTGGAAAAACTAAGACAGCTCAAGCTGATTATGTGCAATAAAGCACTGCCTTTTGGTATCTTCTCCTCTAAAAATGCCTTTCCTCCTCTAACTACAAGCCTATACATTTGAGAAGATTACCATATGCTTCTGCCTTTATTTATTTATTTTTTTTCCCCCAACCTATACTGGAAAATTATGGTGCAGTGCTCCAAAGCCATCCATGATTAATACCAACCAGTGACCTGTCAGCTTGCAGGAGCACAAATATTTATTTTCTTCCTGGTAATCTCTAGTAATGACATAGATGAAACCAGGCAGTGTTGTAGAGGGGAAAAAAAAAAAATGCTGCTCCCAGGCTAAACCTGAAGTAAACAACAGAAGTCATCCTTCTTTGCTGGCACCGCCCACTATCTGGGTGCTGCTGGTGGGTACACCATGTAGCCAGTGAGTGTGGACAAGATATATTTGTTCCTAATCTCATAGGGATGTGCAAGGGCAGAAAACATTCAGTTTAAACATCAGTCAAAAGTCTGGTTTGGCTCTGGTGTCTGCTTTTTAAACATGTTCCTGAAGCAATGGATGTTAAGAGTCGTGTCTTACTTGACACACTGCTTGACGTTTTCAAGAGGAGTCTTACAGCCCCTGTTGGTAACATGTCCTTATGGCCCC
Organism: Eubucco bourcierii; assembly: GCA_013396675.1. Classification (NCBI taxonomy): domain Eukaryota; kingdom Metazoa; phylum Chordata; class Aves; order Piciformes; family Ramphastidae; genus Eubucco; species Eubucco bourcierii. The sequence continues at coordinate 29,670 of VWZE01013802.1, read as the reverse complement.
TATTGATAACATGTCCTTATAGCCCCCATTGATGACATGTCCTTATAGTCCCCATTGATAACATGTCCTTATAGCCCCTATTGATAACATGTCCTTATAGCCCCCATTGATAACATGTCCTTATAGCCCCCATTGATAACATGTCCTTATAGCCCCCATTGATAACATGTCCTTATCGCCCCTATTGATAACATGTCCTTACAGCCCCCATTGATAACACGTCCTTATAGCCCCCATTGATAACACGTCCTTATAGCCCCCATTGATAACATGTCCTTATAGCCCCTATTGACACATGTCCTTATAGCCCCTATTGATAACATGTCCTTATAGCCCCCATTGATAACATGTCCTTATAGCCCCCATTGATAACATGTCCTTATAGCCCCCATTGATAACATGTCCTTATAGCCCCTATTGATAACATGTCCTTATAGCCCCCATTGATAACATGTCCTTATAGCCCCCATTGATAACATGTCCTTATAGCCCCCATTGATAACATGTCCTTATAGCCCCTATTGATAACATGTCCTTATAGCCCCCATTGATAACATGTCCTTATAGCCCCCATTGATAACATGTCCTTATAGCCCCCATTGATAACATGTCCTTATAGCCCCTATTGATAACATGTCCTTATAGCCCCCATTGATAACATGTCCTTATAGCCCCCATTGATAACATGTCCTTATAGCCCCTATTGATAACATGTCCTTATAGCCCCTATTGATAACATGTCCTTATAGCCCCTATTGATAACATGTCCTTATAGCCCCCATTGATAACATGTCCTTATAGCCCCCATTGATAACATGTCCTTATAGCCCCCATTGATAACATGTCCTTATAGCCCCTATTGATAACATGTCCTTATAGCCCCTATTGATAACATGTCCTTATAGCCCCCATTGATAACATGTCCTTATAGCCCCCATTGATAACATGTTCTTATGGCCCCTATTGATAACATGTCCTTATAGCCCCCATTGATAACATGTTCTTATAGCCCCTATTGATAACATGTCCTTATAGCCCCTATTGATAACATGTTCTTATAGCACCTATTGATAACATGTCCTTATAGCCCCCATTGATAACACGTCCTTATAGCCCCCATTGATAACATGTCCTTATAGCCCCCATTGATAACATGTCCTTATAGCCCCCATTGATAACATGTCCTTATAGCCCCTATTGATAACATGTTCTTATAGCCCCTATTGATAACATGTCCTTATAGCCCCCATTGATAACATGTTCTTATGGCCCCTATTGATAACATGTCCTTATAGCCCCCATTGATAACATGTCCTTATAGCCCCCATTGATAACATGTCCTTATAGCCCCTATTGATAACAGGCAATCAGCCAAGCTGGACCTATATCTGAATGAATCATATTTGTATCTAGATTACATGTAATGGGAACTATATCAAGAATGAATCATAGACTCATAGAATGGTTTAGGTTGGAAGGGACCTCCAAGATCAGCCAGTCCCAACCCCCTGCCATAGGCAAGGACACCTCCCTCTAGAACAGGTTGCTCAAGGACTCATCCAACCTGGCCTTGAACACCTCCAGGGAGGTTGTGGAGCACAGAACGATGGAGCACAGGTAATTCTGTGCTCCACACCCTCCCTGGGCAACCTGTGCCAGTGTCTCACCACCTTCACTGCAGAGAACTTCTTCCTAACATCCACTTTCAATCTCCCCTCTTCCTCCTCCTCCTGTCATTACAAGACCTTGTCAGTAGTCCCTCCCCAGCCCTCCTGGAGCCCCTTTCATATCCTGGAAGGCCACTCCAAAGTCTCCTGGAAACCTCTTCTCCAGGCTGCAGAGCCCCAACTCTCTCAGCCTGTCCTCACAGCAGAGCTACTGCAGCCCTCTGAGCACCTTGGTGGCCTCCTCTGGACCCACTCCAACACTTCCATGTCCTTCCTGTGCTGAGGGCTCCAGAACTGCACACAGGACTCCAGGTGGGGTCTGAGGAGAGCAGAGCAAAGGGGCAGAATCCCCTCCCTTGCCCTGCTGCCCACACTGCTCTTGATGCATCCCAGCACTCGGTTGCTGTCTGGGCTGCATGTGCACACTGCAGGCTCATGTTGAGCTTTTCATCACTCCAGACCCTAAGGTCCTTTTCCCCAGGGCTGCTCACAACCATTCACCACCCAGCCTGGAGTTGTGCTTGGGATTGTGCCTACCCAGGTGCAGGACCTTACACTTGGGAAGTTCAATTTCAGGGAGAAAGAAAGAAACTGTGATTGCAAATGGCCCTTTTTAGGAGTATCTTTTATAATTAGGTTTCTCATTCTTTCTACAAATAAAAGCCCCAACCTCATGACACAACTTCACCTTTGTATTTACTTTTTGAAGACCCACGTATTGCATCACAACCTTTGTGCCAAGAGTTGCACTTGTACCTTCTTTCAGGAAACTGCTTGAGATGCTTAAAAGGCTCCATTTATTAGTATTAAAGATTTACAGCAGAATTAATCATGCCTTCAAACAATGCTGGTTGTCCATTGTAACACATTTGTATTACCTTTAAATTACATGTCAAGGTCACATTTTTAACACATGCAGACATCAAAGGTAGAAGAGAGCCCTATGTGGTAGCTAGGCCACCCCATCCCATGTGGCTTGTGCTCATGGAATATGAACCCTATGCTGAACCACAGTACTTCAGAGCAGTATTTTTCAGGTTGCAGTACCCAGTTTCCAGACTCAGGACACAGGTGTTGTATGCAGAGCTGAAAAATGAGAAGACAATTTTAATTTGTAAACAAAAGTTTAGTTTGGCAGTCCAGTGACAGGCAGTATTTCAGCTTGCTGTGACAAAACTGAGCCATTATGCCATACCAGAGCCTAAAACTGTTGAAGTCTGAACTCTTTCAGGATGATTGCAAGGCAATAAATTACGTGTTCTGAATATCATCAACCAGAGTGCATCTTGTGTGGGCAATTGAGATCTGACTTTACTTAGGTTTGTTGATTTACTGTGAAATTCAACACTCAATGTCCATCAGGGTCTTCCATTTCTTGTATGTGTTGATGTGGTCTACTGGCAACTCTCCATTGTGTCACAAAAAATACAATCTGGATCCTGTAACTCTTAGCCAAGTGCAGAGTCCCTAGGCATGGGTCCATTAGATGTACTGTGTGCAGTTCTGGAGCCCCCAACACAGGAAGGACATGGAAGTGTTGGAGGAGGCCACCAAGATGCTGAGAGGGCTGCAGCAGCTCTGCTATGAGGACAGGCTGAGAGAGTTGGGGCTCTGCAGTCTGGAGAAGAGAAGGCTTCCAGGAGACCTTGAGTAGCCTTCCAGGATCTGAAGTGGGCTACAGGAAGGCTGGGGAGGGACTATTGACAAGGGCTTGTAATGACAGGACAAGGGGCAATGGGTTTGAAGTGGCAGAGGGGAGATTGAAAGTGGATGTTAGGAGGAAGTTCTTTACAGTGAGGGTGGTGAGACACTGGCACAGGTTGCCCAGGGAGGTTGTGGCTGCTCCCTCCCTGGAGGTCTTCAAGGCCAGGTTGGAGGAGGCCTTGAGTGACCTGTACTAGTGGGAGGTGTCCCTGCCTATGGCAGGGGGTTGGAACTGGATGATCCTTGAGGTCCCTTCCAACCTTACCATTCTATGATTCTGTGATTCTATGATTTACAGGGGCGATGAACACAAGGTCAGACCCCACTTAAGGAACATCTAAAAGCTTCTAAGACTATGTGAAATTCAGCCTGCCCTTCTTACTTGTCAACAGCTTCATGCTCAGTATCTAGACAAGCTTTTTGTCTGTCACATTTGGGAAGAGCAGACTGGAGCTGCATGTTTGTGAGACAGAGGAGAAAATCTAGACTTACGCCTTACAGGAGTGCTGGGGGTATGGTGTCTGCAGCACAGCAACGTGAGGAAGGGAGCATCAGCTAGGGAGGCTCACAAGCTCCACTCTGGCAGAGGTGAAGCTGAGATAGCACTGCAGGACAGACAGGGTACAGGGCTAATGTAACTGTTTGTGCAGCACTGTCTGTCATCCTGAACTGATCACTCATCTAGCTGAGGGCGGCAGTGTCAGCTTCCTATCAAGCCCATAGGCAGAAGAGCAAGTAATTACATTGCCCCCAAAGCAATCTGGCTGAGAGACAGTGACTTTAAAAAGTCATCATATTCCTCATGGACTCTCCATTGTGCTGGACAGAAATAAAATGACACATACCTACACCTGGGGTGATGTATAAGCCAAAAAACATCAATGTCATTATGCCATCAGGTGCGCTGGTGAATTATGCTTCTGCTCCTTCCTCATTTTCATCCATCTCTTGCCACTTGTCTTCACAAAACGGGCTCTTGTTCATTCCTCAGAGGTCACTCATCCTGCTACACAGAAAGCTGTAATAACTCCTGAAGGTTTAAATAAGAGTGGAACGACCTGCTCCTCCCCACACATTCCACCTGCAATGCAGAAAAGGATTTTAGTTTGCACGTAGCAAGACACAGCCATTGGTTAATGAAGAGCAATGCATGCTTCTCTCCTGCCCCTTCCTCACAAGCAGTTCTTTTATTTTTCCTTGTGTTTAACAAAATTAGTTCATAGAATCACAGAATGTCAAGGGCTGGAAGGGACCTCAAAAACTCATCTAGTCCAACCCCGCTGCCAGAGCAGAATTACCTATACCAGATCACACAGGAACACATCCAGGCAGGTCTTGAACATTTCCAGAGAGGGAGAATCCACACCCACCCTAGGCAGCCTGTGCCAGGGCTCTGTCACCTTCACAGGGGAAAAAATTCCTCCTCATGTTTCCATGAAACTTCCTATGCCTCAGCTTCCACACAGTGCCCCTTGTCCTGTCACTGGGCATCACCCAGCAGAGCCTGGCTCCAGCCTCCTGGCACTCACCCTGCACATATTGATACCCATTGCNCTCCTCCTCTCCCAGCAGCACAGCTCCAGCTCCCTCAGGCTCTGCTCCTACCAGAGCTGTTCCATTCCCTTCAGCATCTTTGTGGCTCTGTGCTGGATTCTCTCCAGCAGTTCTATGTCCGTCTTGAATTGGGGGCCCAGAACTGGACACAGGACTCCAGATGTGACCTCAGCAGGGCAGAGCAAAGGGGCAGGAGAATCTCTCTCGACCAACTAACCACAGCCCTTCTAATCTACCCCAGAATGGCATTGCCCCTCCTGGGCATGAGTGCACATTGCTGGCTCATGCTCAACCTCCTATCCACTAGGACCCCCAGATCCTTTTCCCCTCCACTGCCATCCAATAACTCAGTCCCCAACCTATACTGATCCCTGGGGTTGTTCTTTCCCAGGTGCAAGACTCTACACTTGCTCAGTTGTCACACACACAGTTGTCACACACACACACACACACACACACACACACACACACACACACACACACACAAGTTGAATAAAACCCAGTCTTTAACAAAATTAATTGTCACACAAGAAAAAAAATGTTGAATAAAACCAGTCTCAGCAGAGAAACTTTCACAGACTTTGGTCACCAAAAGGTAACAAGTTCAAGTGGGTAGTATTGTACACTCCAAATTAGAATCTTTCTTCTGATTTCTACAAAAGAGTGAAATCTGTGAAAATTAAGATTTAATTCCTTCTACTGAAACTAACAGGATTAAAATTACAGCATGGAACTTAAAGATTAACAAGGATGCTGATTTCTAAATCAATATTGCAAATCATGACAGCAGAGCCAGCTCCTTCTTGCTTGGGAAACATGAACAAATCAGCAAACTAACAGCACCACTGGATGCAACAGAGAGCATCCAATGTTTGTCTGGCTGCTTTCCTTAAATCCTTTCTTCTTTGCCAGGAGAAACACAAGTTCACCATTTGGTGAAACACCATCACCTTGTGAAGTGGTGATAGGTGCCTGGAAGGTCTGAGGGGGGAGACAAGCAAGCAGGTATAGCATCAAAACTTCAAAATTCAGGGTAGCTCCACTAATCTTATAATCACTTCACTCCTCTGTGAGAACAAAATTAAGACATAGAATCATAGAATAAATCATAGAATGGTAAGGTTGGAAGTGACCTCAAGGATCATCTAGTTCCAACCCCCTGCCATAGGTAGGGACACCTCCCACTAGCACAGGTCACTCAAGACCTCATCCAATCTGGTCTTGAACACCTCCAGGGAGGGAGCAGCCACAACCTCCCTGGGCAACCTGTGCCAGTGCCTCACCACCCTCACTGTAAAGAACTTCCAAAAATCTCACTCCAAAAATCTTCCTCCTAACATCCAGTCTAAATCTCCCCTCTGACACTTCAAACCCATTGCCCCTTGTCCTGTCATTGCAAGACCTTGTCAATAGTCCCTCCCCAGCCTTTCTGTAGGCCCCCTTCAGATATTGGAAGGTTCAGGTCCCCTCAAAGCCTTCTCTTCCCCAGGCTGCAGAGCCCCAACTCTCTCAGCCTGTCCTCACAGCAGAGCTGCTGCAGCCCTCTGAGCATCTTGGTGGCATCCTCTGGACCCGCTCCAACACTTCCATGTCCTTCCTGTGCTGAGGGCTCCAGAACTGCACACATAAACCACCGGGTGTTGACCTTCCCTCAGCACTGCACTGCTGGCATTTGCTGAGCAGCAGCTCAAAACCCAGACCTGGGAAAGGAGCCCCAATGCTGCTGGAAGGTTGCCTGTCCCTAGAAGCCCTCAGAGTGGGAAGCCCACTGGTCTGTACTTCAGCTCAGAAAAGCATCCTCCTCTCAGCTCTCAAAAATATCCCTCAGCAGCTGACAAATTTGTGATAGCAGACCAAAATAACTCTGCAGGGGAAGTTTACAAGCATTTGCTGGTCTATATAAATAAAAGTTGCTCTTTCCAAATTTACCCAGGGTGTGCACCTTTCATAGATCCTTGGGCCCACCCCTCACTGCTGTCTCTTTTTTTCCCCCAAAACACTGCAGTGTAAAGCAAAGATTAAATTTAACCCTGCTAGAAAACTGCCTGGAGTTGACATTTGAACAGAGTGGTGATTTTATCCACAAGATGCAGGCCATGGTCTAGGAAGGGCAAGACCTGGCTCAGCAGCAGACAGCTTTTATAATCTTGTGCAAAGCATTTGCACCTCTAGTCCTCCCTTTGTAGAACAGCTCTGTTGGGTCTCTTCTAGCTCGCTCTGTCTTGCTGCTCAGATTGCAGCTTGCTCAGAGAGATTTCTTTTGTGCCTAATCTGCTGTTAATATGCACTATCTGATGGGACCAGGTACTTACTGTGGTAGGTTAAAATGAGACTAGGCTTTCCCACTGAGCAAGTAGGATCCCAGGAGTACCTCCCTGATCTGAGTCTTCATTTCTTTCCCTTTGAACCAGACTGACTTGAACCCATCTGTGTCATGAACATTCTTGTTTGGATGAATTTCAACTTTATTTGGANGAGATTTAGACTGGATGTTAGGAAGAAGTTGTTTGCAGTGAGGTCGTTGATTCACTGGCACAGGTTGCCCAAGGAGGTTGTGGCTGTTCCCTTCCTGGAGGTGTTCCAGGCCAGGCTGGACGAGGCCTTGAGTGAGCTGTGCTAGTGGGAGGTGTCCCTGCCTATGGTAGAGGGTTGGAACTGGATGATCCTTGAGGTCCCTTCCAACCTTACCATTCTATGACTCTGTGATAACCTTTATATCAATTTATGATTGACTTCCAAGAAAAGTAAAAAGATAAGGAGTGGCAGATTGGTGATAACCAAACTCAAGAGCACGACTACCTTCTTTTTCTTGAAGTTCATAGAAGCTAGCCAGGAGAAATCAACTGGTCTGTGGGCATGTGGCTCACAAGGCATCTTCTGTAGCTCATGAAAGCACAGTAGCACAGTAGCATCAAGGTTGGAAGAGACCTCAAAGCTCATCAAGTCCAAGCCGATACCACAGCCCTCCAGACCAGACCATGGCACCAAGTGCCACGTCCAAACCTGCCTTGAACACCTCCAGGGACGCTGACTCCACCACCTCCCTGGGCAGCCCATTCCAGCAGTCAATGACTCTCTCAGGCAACAACTTTCTCCTCACCTCCAGCCTAAACTTCCCCTGGCACAGCTTGAGACTGTGTCCTCTTGTTCTGGTGCTGCTTGCCTGAGAGAAGAAAGCAACCTCCTCCTGGCTACAACCACCCTTCAGGTAGCTGTAGACAGCAAGAAGGTCTCCCCTGAGCCTCCTCTTCTCCAGGCTAACCAATCCCAGCTCCCTCAGCCTCTCTCCATAGGGCTGTGCTCCAGGCCTCTCCCCAGCCTCGTTGCCCTTCTCTGGACACACTCAAGCACCTCAATGTCCTTCTTCAGTTGAGGGACCCAGAACTGGACACAGCACTCAAGTTGTGGCCTAAGCAGTGCAGAGTCCAGGGGGGAATGAGTTCCCTGCTCCTGCTGGCCACACTCTTGCTGATGCAGGCCAGGATGCCATTGGCCTTCTTGGCCACCTGGGCACGCTGCTGGTTCATGTTCAGGTGGGTGTCAATCAGCACCCCCAGATCCCTTTCTGTTTGGCTGCTCTCCAGCCCCTCCCACCCCAGCCTGTAGCTCTGCATGGGGTTGTTGTGGCCAAAGTGCAGCACCTGGCACTTGGATTTGTTGAGCTCCATCCCCTTGGACTCTGCCCATCTGTGCAGGCAGTCGAGGTCCTGCTGCAGAGCCCTTCTGCCCTCCAACCCATCACAGTGAAAATGGTTTTATGTAACTATGCCCAAGTGTTAACACAGCCCTGTCTTGTGCCCTCCTGGAAATTTCAAAAGCACAAAATATGGTTGTCAGTTGCATCTCTGTGAAATATGGAAATACCTGAAGCCCGAGCAGAGGCTTTAACATCTGCATCAAGGTTTTTCTGCTAGACAGGGTGGAAGCAAACACTTCCCCAAACAAGTCCATTCATTTCTGTAGGACCATTTATAAAGCAAATTACTATGCACACGAGGTAATGAGGTAGCATTAACGACAACTGCTCCCTGCAGATAAATAGTGCCTGAAGGCTAAGGAACCTGGTGGAAGCATTGGCTCACTGGAATAAAGAACAAAGTTTGTATTTAAAGTGTGAACATTTTGTCTCTTTATTCAAGTAGTGTTTAATCCAACCATGACAATAATAAAACCTTTCGATTCCATTTTTTTCCATCATTCCAGAGCCACAGTTTGCAACAAGAAAAATGGCTCACTGCTTTGGGAGTCATTCCTGTTAGCTTTTCCTTGTGGTCAGTATCCATGTGTCATGGTAGGAACCGAATAGGCTAAAATAGGCTTATACATGTCTTGGCTTGCCCAGACATATTTTTCTCTTCTCCTTCCTTCTGCTATGGGGAGAAGCAACTATGGGAAAGAGGACAAAGAACCTGAAACCATTGAGTCTAAGAATCTTGGCTTGCCCAGGCTTGTTTTGCTCCTGTTGCATCCTGTGGTAAACAAGGTACATACACTTGGCTTGTGCCTGCCTCGTGCAAGGGCTATGCTGTTCCCAAATGTGGGTAAAGCAAGCAATCACTCCACCTAATAAGGCCAAGCTTGGCTAACTGCCGTTTTGATTGGCTATTCTGTGTCCAAAGGCCCATTAGTCTCAGGTTGTGTTGATAAAAAGAGATGAGCAGGTGACACAATGTGTTCTGCCCTCATATTCATGCTTGCTGTTGCCTGCTGCTCCCTGCTGCCATTGCTCTCTTCTTCTGGCATTGCTCTGCCTCAGTGCATCCTGCCACTCCATGCTAAGCTATAAGGTAGCTCTGGCACAAAGTAACAAACCCTGATACTCTGGGTTTGTCTGCCTGGAGACTGATCTAAGCTTACAGGCTCTAAATGCCTCCATGCAATCGGGCTGCTCAGCCAGTGTGACATCCATGCCAAGACTGCACATTGCAAGGCATCCTGCCTGCACCTGCCAAGATGAGGAGCCCTGGAAGGGACACACAGATTGTCCAAAGGAGCCAGCATAAGGTCAGAGATTGTCTGCCTCCTATTCACCCTGTGAAGCCTGGGAAGAATCAGAAGCCTCAGCGGCTGACAAGGCATCAACAGAACTCCCTACCAGTGTTTTGGGTGTTGTCTGAAGGTGTGGCTAACCCTGTAAGTTGGGAGATAATACTTGTGAGTATTAAAGCCTCCTGTAACTTACCATTGCCTTTTGCTGTAAGCAGACAGGTGCTCCCTGAGTCCATCTAGTGGCCAAGCCGTGTATTGGCTGCAAGAACCTTCTCTTCCAGATCAATTGAGTTTAATGTTTATATTTTCAATTGAGTTTAATGTTTATATTTTCAACTGAGTTTATATTTTTGCTTGTTATTTTTAAAACGTTCTAGATCCTATGTTATCAACTGTATAATGTTTCCAGGACCACGAAGATGATCAGAGGGCTGGAGCAACTCTGCTATGAGGACAGGCTGAGAGAGTTGGGGGTCTGCAGCCTGGAGAAGAGAAGGCTTCCAGGAGACCTGATAGTAGCCTTCCAGGATCTGAAGGGGGCTACAGGAAGGCTGGGGAGGGACTATTGACAAGGGCTTGTAATGACAGGACAAGGGGCAATGGGTTTGAACTGGCAGAGAGCACATTGAAACTGGATGTTAGGAGGAAGTTGTTTGCAGTGAGGGTGGTGAGACACTGGCACAGGTTGCCCAGGGAGGTTGTGGCTGCTCCCTCCCTGGAGGTGTTCAAGGCCAGGTTGGAGGAGGCCTTGAGTGAGCTGTGCTAGTGGGAGGTGTCCCTGGCTATGGCAGGGGGTTGGAACTGGATGATCCTTGAGGTCCCTTCTAACCTTACCATTCTATGATTCTATGACCATTCACCACTACCTTCTGCCATAAGCAGAAAGGTGCTCCCTGAGGCCATCTAGTGGCCAAGCAGTGTATTGACTGCAAGAGCTTTCTCTTCCAGTTCAGTTGAGTTTAATGATTATATTTTTACTTGTTATTTTTTAAACATTCTAGATCCTGTGTTATCATCTGTATAATGTTGCCAGGACCACTGCAAGAGAACCTAATTATAGAATCACAGAATGGTAAGGTTGGAAGGGACCTCAAGGATCATCATTATTATTATTAAAAAATAGTGGTCAGGGGTGGCGAGAGTTCTGAATATCAAAATTAATGAACAATATTAATATTGAAAAAATAATACCTTGCATCCATTAATTACCCCTCCACTACATCATGGAAGCTTGTTAGAGGAGCAAGTGAATAATCCTTCATTTGGCATCAGTTTCTTTACCTGCTGCTTTATTTTAACGTCATGGAGCCTCGGAGCAATATGACTTAGCACCATCCAACCCTGTTCTGTGTTGTGGTACAATATCACTGCTTCAACTCCAAGTTTTTGAAAAGAATCCAAAATTCTGCAAGCCACAGAACCAACAGGAAAACTGCAAGTGTTCAATCATTAAAAATTCATTTAGTATTCATTGTAACAGTGTTAATCATAATGTATTCATTTGGCATTCGTGTGGCTGTCACATGTAAGAATTCAATTACAATGCACACTAGCTAATGAGCATATAAAGTGTTACTGAATCAACATTACTGTGCAACATTTTCCTTATTTGCATTATTCATATGCTCCAGGTTTAAAAATCTATCACCAACAAGCTGTTAGGAAGCAGCAATGTATTATAAAAGACACATTTTGGAGGCCTTGCATTTGAAATCTCTTCAGCTGTCTGTCTAAACCAGTGCTTGTATAGCCTCTGTCACTGTAGTATCTGACTACCTGGAGAGCTGCCCATGGTTTTCATACATGCCTGAAACCATATTGTTATAAGGTGGTCCTATTGTTTGCAGCATGACCAGGACAGTAAAACACAGGAGTCCAGATGGACTAAGGCATTTACCTTCCCATCTTTTCACTAGGAACATCTCTACACTTTTCAAGGAGCTGAGAGTTGGTCTTCAGGGCTGTTTAGTTAGAGGAAGATGGGGCTGAGGGAGACCTCTTTGCTGTCTATAACTACCTGAAGGGACGTTGTGGAGAGGCTGCTGCTGGGCTCTGCTCACAGGTAAATAGTGACAGAACAAGGGGGAATGGCCTCAAACTGAGGCTGGGAAGGTTTAGATTGAACATTAGGAGAATTTTTCTTCATGGAGAGAGTGGTCAGGGAGTGGTATGAGTTGCCCAGGGAGGTGGTGGAGTCACCCAGCCTGGATGTGTTTAGGGGTGGTTTGGATGTGGTGCTTAGGGTTATGGTTGAAGGTGAATCTTGTGGAGTAGGGTTCTAGGTTGGACTTGGTGATCCTGAGGGGCTTTGCCACCCTGGCTGTCTCTGTGATTCTGTGAATGCCTCCTTGTGACCAACACATTGGGTATCATGGGCACTTCAATGAGACTGGCACAAAGGTAAAGCACCCACAACAGGTAAGGATCCTGTTAGGTTTAGAGGTACACAGGTAACTTCCACTTGCAGAAAACAGTTTAGATAAATCTTGGACCTAGAGGGATAAATGAGGAGGAAAGAGGTAAGAAATCTACCTGCAGAAATGTCGTCTTTGGGAACTCATCTTCCTGGCCAGGTCAGACCACAGTTGTTTTGTGCCACTTCACATCACCATAGACATCACCTCCCTTCCCCCCCAAAAAAAACCCAAAATTACATTATTCTCTGGAAATCACAGACTAAGCAGGGAATCAGAATCACTAAAGAAGACTAAACAAACCTGGCAGGGAAAGTTTGCTTGTTTACCCAAGGCTGATTTTCCTGCGAAGGGTCTCTGATCTGTACAAGCTCATGCTCGGAAGCAGCATTTATGTCCATAGGGAGCCAGGAGCTTGAGAACCTGACTTGAAAATGTTAAGTCAGGTAGAGACCTTAATTTATGAATGGAAATGGTTCAAAGATATCTTTCCAGTTTGGAACAGTCCTGCAGAAATCATTGTAGTTTCAAAGTTCTGCAAAGACAAAGCAGAGAAAGAATCTCAGAGCGCCTTTAAAAGGAAAATAAAAATTATGTGATGTGTTTTTTCCACTATCATTTAAAATACTACATAGGATTGTGGCACTTGGTGCCATGGTCTAGTCTTGAGGTCTGTGGTAACAGGTTGGACTTGATGACCTTTGAAATCTCTTCCAACCCTGGTGATACTGTGACACTGTGATATATGTAATGTAGTGTTAGATATTATGTAGTGCTTTCCACTCACTTTGTGTGCATTGCTTTGTAGAAGACCTTCAGCTCATAATTTGATGTATTAAGGTTTTTTTATTCAAGTTACATTCAATTACCTTCTTTGGTTTTATTTGCATCCTACATACTCACTTCCTGCTCTGTCCCTATGTGCCCCCTTTCATTCTTACCTTCTGAAAAGAAGAAAGCTGGATTCATGCTCATCTTTGGTGGGATAAGGAGGAGGAAAATCTGAAAAGAAGAAAGCTGGATTCATGCTCATCTTTGCTTGGTGGGATAAGGAGGAGGAAAATCTGAAAAGAAGAAAACTGGACTCATGCTCATCTTTGCTTGGTGGGATAAGGAGGAGGAAAATCTGAAAAGAAGAAAGCTGGACTCATGCTCATCTTTGCTGGGATAAGGAGGAGGAAATTCTGAAGAGAAGAAAGATGGATTCATGCTCATCTTTGGTGGGATAAGGAGGAAAATCTGAAAAGAAGAAAGCTGGATTCATGCTCATCTTTGCTTGGTGGGATGAGAAGGAGAAAAATCTAAGTTTACAGAATAATTCTTGTTTTGGGTAACTTTCCAGCCCTTGTTTTTCACAATGAGTTTTTAATATGTCTCCACTGAAAGCCTGTTTCTGAACCAGTGCAAAAAATCAGAGAAGTCAGCAAATCCTCAGCATCAATATCAGGCAAGAAAAAAATATTGTGAGATATATATATATATTTTATTTTTTTTAAGTTCTTTCAACACATCCTTTCTTTCCATTAAGCTCTGCAGCCCTAACTTCTTTGAAGCCAGCAGAACAAGACCTCGCTGCAGCTGTGTAGACAGCCTAAACTAATAGTTTACAATTAGCTTTACACAAGCAACCACTCCAAGTTATTGGACCATTTTCTTCTTGTCTGAGCTGAAAAGTGTTAGAACAATGTCAAATTAATAAAAGTTGGCTGTGGTTACAAGCCTGGTTCTGTAATTGGCTCAAATGCAGTGACTTAAAATGGATGCAAGAAACATGACTTAGAATCATAGAATGGTAAGGTTGGAAGGGACCTCAAGGATCATCTAGTTCCAACCCCCTGCCATAGGCAGGGACACCTCCCACTAGTACAGATTACTCAAGACTTCATTTATACCATGGGGTTGCAGTTTCCCCCTCACACTTACCATGCTCCCAACTGTGTTTGCTTAAGCATTGACACNCCAGTCTAAATCTCCCCTCTGCCAGTTCAAACCCATTGCCCCTTGTCCTGTCATTACAAGCCCTTGTCAATAGTCCCTCCCCAGCCTTCCTGTAGTCCCCTTCAGATCCTGGAAGGCTACTATCAGGTCTCCTGGAAGCCTTCTCTTCTCCAGGCTGCAGAGCCCCAACTCTCTCAGCCTGTCCTCATAGCAGAGCTGCTGCAGCCCTCTCAGCATCCTCGTGGCCCTCCTCTGGACCCACTCCAACACTTCCATGCCCTTCCTGTGCTGGGGGCTCCAGACCTGCACACAGTACTCCAGGTGGGGTCTGAGGAGAGTAGAGTAAAGGGGCAGTATCCCCTCCCTTGCCCTGCTGCCCACACTGCTCTTGATGCAGCCCAGGACTCGGTTGCTGTCTGAGCTGCATGTGCACACTGCAGGCTCATGTTGAGCTTTCCATAAACTCAGACTCCAAGATCCTTCTCTGGGTCTAGCTAAATGGCAGGGTTTCTTGCTTTGTTAAACTTGAGGAGAGGAAATCTTTATCAGAGGGAGCTTTGTCTTCCTCCAGGTAACACAAATATTTTCATGTTATTGACAATAATGAAAGCAGAGAAAAGAATGGGAACACAGGCTTTAAAGTGGCACTGCAAATAAGATATAGCAGTAGGAGAGAGAGAGACAGAAAGTTGGAAGGCTAAAACATGTTGCTATCAAAATGAGAGTCCCACTTCAAGGGAGAGTCAAAACTGTACCTCCTGTACCTCTTTTCAACCCCCAGTATATAAAGCAGGAGAAGGGTTGGATATAAAAAAACTTCCAATATGAGAAACTGCTTTGGGTATGATTTGAAGTAATTTGAGGGTATTTTTTTAAATTGCTTAACCTTCCCTTCAAAATGATCAGCATACAGAACCTGAGAGATCTCTGAATTCCTGCATTCTGGAGAGGTGATAACGTTGGAGACAGCTCTAACTGCCAGAGCAGAAGTACTGCTGCTTTCTCTTGACAATCCCAAAGCTGTTTCCAAGTATCAGCTAAAACACTGATCACAAAAATCAGATATAGCATGTGACTATCAGCCATAATGTGCAAATGTGTGGTGGGCTTCAAATGAAAGAACCTCTGCTGTGTCTAGAAAACCTCTTCCCTTTTCCTAAATGCATTGCTTTCTTGGAAAACGTTTTCCCTTTCACATCAGTGATTCTACTGCCACCTTCTATCTCCTAATCATCTCTAATTCAATTTTGGGGAGGAGGGAAATGCTCAGTTTCTTAAATCCTCTGCTCAGCAGATATTCATTTGGGTTTCTTTTAATTTTTCCTCCCCCCCCCTTAAAAACTAGGAAAGCTTTTTAAGGTCCTGAACAAGAATGCAAATGTAGCTATTAGCATTTTAAGATGTTTTACTCTAATCATGCGAACTGCAAGAGCATTGCTAGAACCGAATGCTGCTCCCAAGTCAGCAGTCACACCTCTGATCTGCATGACTATTCTATTACTTACAGACTGTTATTTGCTCTAAAGGTAGCTCTGTTTTATCATGATGTTATCAATTACTGCTTTTTGTACCTTCAGTGTTTTAGTATGGGCTAAATGACTCGATTTGGTGAGCTCTAAATACAGGAAGGTAAACCTGGGTCATGAAATTCAACAAGGCCAAGTGTAAGGTCCTGCACCTGGGTAGGCACAATCCCAAGCACAGCTCCAGGCTGGGTGGGGAATGGCTGAAAGCAACCCTGAGGAAAAGGACCCTGGAGTCTGGGTTGATGAAAAGCTCAACATGAGGCTGCAGTGTGAGTGCAGCCCAGACAGCAACTGAGTCCTGGGCTGCAGCAAGAGCAGTGTGGGCAGCAGGGCAAGGGAGGGGATTCTGCCCCTTTGCTCTGCTCTCCTCAGAGCCCACCTGGAGTCCTGTATGCAGTTCTGGAGCCCTCAGCACAGGAAGGACATGGTACTGTTGGAACAGGTCCAGAGGAGGCCATGAAGATGATCAGAGGGCTGGAGCAACTCTCCTATGAGGACAGGCTGAGAGAGCTGGGGCT
>VWZE01013801.1:10919-31093 GCA_013396675.1 Eubucco bourcierii | reverse complement strand
GATAATGTGTCCTGTTGCCATATATATGCTGGGGCGATTTGCTCTCCCCGGTTCAAACCCGCGGGGGTGGGGTGAGGTACTTAGCACCTACTCCTTCCACATTCCAAACCCCCAGAACCAGAGGGGTGGGGGGAGCAGTACAGTTTCATGTCTATTCAAACCTTCCGTGGGACAGGCATTTGGGTGTCCCCTGGCACAGGAGAATTAACCCCAGTTCAGCCCAGTTCAAACCTACTACACAGGGACAGGATGAGGGCAATCGTTTGAAATGAAATTTGGGTGTTAGGAACAAGTTCTGCACCAGGAGGGTGCTGGAACACTGCAACAGGTTGCCCAGGGAGGTGGCTGAGGCCCATGCCTGGACATATTCAAGGTGAGGCTGGACAGGGCTGTGGGCAGCCTGCTCTAGTGGAGGATGTCCCTGCTGAGCGCAGGGGGTTGGACTGGATGAGCTTTGAAGGTCCCTTCCAGCCCAGCCCATGCTGTGACTCTGTGTGTCTCATCTGGGGTCCTCCCCTGCTCACTGTGGGGGTTTCACCATCCTATCTCTAGATGCTACCCTGATGATGCCAGAGCACTGCAGCAGCTGCATAACGCTGATAGAACCATGCAAAGAGAGATGGTTTTTATGCCTCGAGGGCTCTTTCTAGAGGGTGTATCCTGTTGCATTTTATTTGTATTTAATCTTTACACAAACAAAACACTGCACAGCCAAATGTGAGCCCAGACTGGGGGAATGTATCCATCAGTGACTGCCTTTTGGAAGCAAAAGCCTCCTCCTGTCTGACAGGGTACCAAGCCTGCGCTGCAGAAGCACAGAGGCCTTCCTTGGGCTGTCAGGTTTCTTATTAGCTCTTCTGCAGGTATCCTAGGGGATTTGCAGAGCCCTGCTCTGCTTTGCCTGCAAGCTGACTGCAATACAGCAGCAATTGCTCAGCACACAAACCCTACACCTAATCTGAGCTTCTGCCAGAGCAGGCAACCTTTCACTGCCCAAGGTGCCAGGAGTAAAGGTGTTTCTGCTCATGGTCACCTCTTAACTCCAAGGTCAAGGCTACTGCTTCATTGCCTGCTTCATCATGTTTCCTGAAGATACTTTGTTCCTGTCTGTTTGGATGGTGAAGGTAACACATCCAGCTGGAAACTCTATCAAGAGCAGCCTTGCAGGGAAATAAGGAGGGAACTAAATCCTAATGTCTCTGCAGGTAGCTGGACAAAAGGCAGCACTCAGGGGTGGGAAGTGCCTGTCCTCATCGATAATCAAAGAACATTATCAGTCCACTCTCTGGGGAGTGGCCTGCTGGAGATTGCTGTGGAAATCATCTGAAACCACAGGGCTGCCCCAAAGCAGCCTGCTAGAAAGCGGCAGAGCAGTGGCTCACTGGCTGAAAGCCAAGCCCCTTCCTCAGGGGAAGAGCCCTCCTGCCCACCGAGTGGCCCTTGGGAGATCAGAGGTGGTCAGTTCAGTCCTTGGATCATAGAACTGCAGAAACATTCAGGTTGGAAAAGAGCTCTGGGATCATCGAGTCCAACCATGATCCCTACTCTGCAGAGTTCATATCCCCAGGCACCACATCTAAATGACCTTCAAACACCCCCAGGGTTGGTGACTTCACCACCTCCCTGGGCAGCCTGTGCCAGTGTCTGACCACTCCTGCTGGAAAAAAAGGTTCCCTCACGTCCTTGGTGCAGCTTGAGGCCATTCCCTCTTGTTCTATCACTAATTGCCTGTGAGACCAGCACCAGCATCTCCACAGCCTCCTTTCAGGTAGCTGTAGAGAGCCACGAGGTCTTGCCTCAGCCTCCTCCTGACTCCAGGACCTTGAGATCTCTGCTGAACACAGCACTGAACTGAGCACAGCACTCGAGGTGTGGCCTCACCAATCCCAAGTGCAGGCTCCCTGCTCCTGCTGGACAGCTGCATTGAGGAATGCAAAGGCAGAATCAAGCCTTAAGGAGAAACCTTGGCTTGAGAGGATGACCTGCAGGAGTGCTTGGTCCTGAGGAGTGGCCTCCCAAAGCAAGTCAAAATGCTTCTCTTGGGTTTGGTCACCTGCTGGGGGGTTGTTCCTGCATAACTTCACTTCCTTTCAGTCTCTTCCTGGGAATTTTGTGGGATTTTGCTGTTCTTTCTTACCCACCAAACATGTCAAAGCTGTTTTGGTGCCTGTTAGCTGTTCCTTCCATACATGTGGGCAGAAGTGAGCAGGATGTCTTTGCTTTGCTGCTGTCCCAAGCAGCCCATGCAGAAGCAGCCACTCTGCGGGCAAAGCAAACAGTAAATGCAAGAATCAAAGTTACTTGCCAAGAAAATGTTCAAGTGGTGTTGCTTGCCCAGCACACGCTCAGCAGCAGTGCAAAAAATCCTTTAAGCAACAGAAACGGAAAGAGAAACAAAGTGAACATTTCAGAGCCTTACTCAGCAGATCAGATGCTCCAGGACACTTTGTTAGTTTTTCCATGTTCTTTTATTCAAATAAAGATATCTGAGCTCCTCGTGTTCCTAGTTAATCTGAAGGGTTTGTCCCAAATGCCTTTGATGTACATTAACTTGATCTCTTTATTTACGGAGTACTGAAAGGAGCAGCACATGAGGATAGTGTTGACTCTGCTGTACATCAGTGCCGGACTTGGTCTGTAGAGATTTCACCAGGAAAGTGAGATGTGCAGAGGGTGGAAAGATCCTTTATGGGCCTGACTGCCACAGGACACAAATCTCAAAGTTTTGCCCCTTTTCCCAGTGAAGCCATTCAGTAACAAACAGTGCCTTGCTTGTATCCTTAAGTCACCAAAACTACAGCAATGGCAGGGTGGCAGTGCCAAAGAGAAACCACTCCTGCAGCTATGGCCCTGAAGTTCTGAAGGGACCTCACTGCCTACCTCTCGCCTCGGCCCAGAGTATCAGCCACAGTGCCTGCAAAGGAGAGGCTGCAGCTGGTGCATTTGCTGGGGGGCAGGGGTTTGGTGCCCTGTTCCAGTTTCCTGGGAGAGAAGATGGTGTGTGCAGAACCGGTGTGTGCAGGACAGCCGCAGAGCGGCACAGAAGAGCAGGAACAGACTCCCTGTCTCAAACCCTGGGCACTCACAACAACAGCAACCACCACCCAGCTCTATGATCCTTGGGTAAGTATCAACCAGGATCAGGAAAGGTGCAGGACTGAGTTTGAGTGACAAGTTTGGCCTCCTTTTAAGGTAAAGGGTTTAAATTCCTTTAGCTAATGAGTAATTGTATCATACCACCCCTGGTGAGCTGCTAATAACAAAGGAGAGGCATCTTGGGACATGAGGAAACTGAGAGTCCTTTCTAATTAAGTGTGTCCTCTTGGAGCCTCTAGATCAATTCCACACTGCTGCAGCCCCTACCTGCACACCACACCTTTTCCAAAGCCCTTGCTATCCCCTTGCTTTTCTTGTTCTCCTGCATGCTCTTTGCACTGCTCTGCAGGCAGAAAATTCCACTTGCATTCATTCTGTGTCTGGCCATCCCATAGCTCAAACCAGAGAGCCCCTTGGTTTATTATCAGGAATGCAGACACCTCTGCTATTGACATGTCTTCAGACCCTTCCTATTTCTCTTTCCACCTTTAAGGTTCCTCATAGTCTTTTATGAAGCCAAAAGCTCTGTGTCTTCATTGCAAGTGACAGCCTGAGGTGTGCTTTATCTCACAGCACTTTGTCTGAGCCAAAACTCTGCAGAACATGCTCAGGTGTTCCCAGTCCTGCCCCGTGTCTGGCCACATCCCAGCCCTCAGACAGCTGTGTGCAAGACGGTGCCGAGCCCAGGAGCCCTGCAACAGAAGTGGCTTACACAAACTTGCACCCTGTAGTCTCTATCCCCTCGGCGAAGGTCTCATTTCTTCCTTGTCCCTGCACGAGCACTGCTCCACCCCACGCCGTCAGCTCCTCTCACCTCCCCCATGCCTCCCAATGCTGCACCGCAGTGCCCCTGACTGCTGTGAGCAGCAGAAGCTGTGGCTGGCTGGGCCATGCCTGCGTGGCAGCTGTGGTGCATGTGGCATGGGTCAGGTCCAGATGAAGCAAAGGCTGAGCTCTGTCTGCATCTCACAGAAGATCGCAGAAGCAAGTTGAGAGGGCTGCTGTGGAAGAAGACATCCCTCAGGCGGTGAGAGGAGGGCTTGGGGGCTCTTCCAGCACTTAAGCAGAGACAGAGCATCTTCAGTGCTCAGCAAGAACCCCCAAACCCACCGTGCAGGGGACTGCCCTTGCCCCAGGGAGCCAAACCTCCTCCCTGGTTCCAGGCAATGGAGTCATCCAAGGCAGAGTTCCAAGCCAAAAGGGAACCAGGGTGTTGGGCTCCTGTTTCTCCTGGTTTGGGGCTCTTCTTTCTCTACAGGGACAAGTTGTTAACAAAATGTTTGGGCATTCAACAACCCTGAGCCCTTCTGCCAAATCTGACTGCAACTGGTGAACTGCTTTACCAAGTCCAGCAGAGAGGAGTGCTGGAAGACACAAACTGTCCTGTCGACAGGCTGCACAGATCATGTAGGGAGTAAAATAGCCTGGGTGGAGAATGACATCAGGGCAGCTGGATTTGACTTCCCAATTCTGAGTCTGTGCCTTGCCGTAAATAAAGACTGCTGACAGGCAGTTTGCAGTTGCACAATGAAGGGACCAGGGTAGGGCTACTCAAAGGAACCCAGCAAAGCACAGCTGTTGCTCTCTCCTTCTTTTCTGCTCCTTCCTGCTGGATGCCTTCTGCCCCTTCTCTTACACAAGGGAGTGCAGAGCTCATGCACCAGCAAGCTGCTGCTGTCCTGAAGGAAGGCTAAGTCCCAGTGCCCCTTCTCTTCCAGGGCTCCTGCCAAAGGTACCGGCTGCTGGGCAGGGCCGTGGGGCTGGAGCAGTCACCCAGGGCCTGTCCTGCCTGCTGTGGGCTGCAGGGCTCTTGGTGCAGCTCTGCGGCACCCGAAGGCTTCACCCCGAACCCTGCAGCAGGCAACAGCCACTCGCAGGTCTTTGCAGTGCGCTGAAGTACTGAGGGCACCAACAGAATTCAGGAGTGAAAGGAGGAAGGGGGTGTGACTGTGAGTGTGTGTGTGTGTGTGAGTGTGAGTGTCAGTGTGAGTGTGAGTGTGTGTGTGTGTGTGAGAGTGTGTGTGTGAGTGTGCTGGTTTGAGGCTAATTAGAATATTTTAATAGAGAAAATTACACTATAGACTGTGAAAGGAAAACATGGTGATGTCTGTTTTTTCTGTAACTATTTCTATCTATAGTGTCTGTCTCTGCTTGTACACTGTGCTGAGCTGTAAATAGAGCTTCAGTCCTTAGCTTCCAGCCAACTGAGTTCTAGTCTGGGTCATTTTACAAAGTGTGTGGGGCCGGAAAGGGAACTCCCAAACCATCACAGTGAGTGTGTGTGTGTGTGTGTGTGTGTGTGTGTGTGTGTGTGTGACTGTGTGTGTGAGTATGTGTGTAAGTGTGTCTCTGTGTGTATGTGTGTGTCTGTGTCTGTGGTACAGTTGGCACCGTTTATGCCACTCCGTAAACCAGCAACACTCCCAGGGGGTTGTTTCCTACCCTGTTCTCGGTACCTCCTCCACAGTGGAGCTGTCCTGGCACTGGAGCTTTGTCCCTCTGCAGGTACTGTGGTTATCAACCATAGCTGGAGCCTGCTCCACAAGCTCACTGTTTCTTTTTCCTCCCTCGAGACTGCTTCTGACATCTCTTCCACACCATTCTGTGAACAGGGAGCTCACAAATGTCTTTAATGTTTGAACAAGGCTTATCAAGTAAACATGGATCTGTGACTCTGTAAGAGAATCTGGATCTGGTCTTTTTCACTGAGCCCTTTTCACTTTTGGGAGAGCTTGGAATGCATCTCGTAGCACGCATGGAAAGCTTCTGATTTCCTCTCCCTGTTTTGCCTCCTTTCCTGACACACCTCACACGGAGCATCACTGGTTGATATTTAATTATCTGCTCTTGTCCATCTACAGCCCAGTCCCTGCTAATGAGGCAGGGAGGGAAGGAATGTGGCACCTCACAGAACTCATCTCAATTCATCTCTGAGTTCTGCCAGACATACAAAGGAGATCCTGAAATCTGTTTTTAAGTCTCAGGTCAATTGTGAGAAGGGCAAGTTGAACTCTTTGAGAGGTTGTAAAGAGGGTGAGGATTTCCAGGGCCATTTTTAATTAAGCTGAAAGAGTGTGGCAACTCCCAGCACATTGCTTTCATTGGCAGCCTCTTAGCCAATGCATGCAGACTCTTTACTCTGCCGAGAAAAGGAAAGACTTAGCACAGGCAGGGAGAGTGGTAGGACAGAGAGCCAATGTCTCAGCCAAGCAGTGTGAAACCATTTCTTTGACAACTTCCCCTTTCAGAGCTGGCATCTCTGCAAGGCTCTGTACCTTGCCCCCACTCATGCAGTCATTTTACATCCACATCTTTAGCTGCTTTGTGCAAATACACAACGTGGAGCAGCAGTGCTGAGGGGTTTGCAGGGCTGCTGTACGCAGAAGAGAACCCAGAGATAGTCCCGAAGGGCAGGCAGGAGGAGCAGGGCTGGCACGGGGAGCAGGGGGATAGCAGAACAACTGCTCCTGTGCAACCAGAGGTCAGTAGACGTCTTGCTGGAACTCCCTCAGAGGACTGACCCTGCCCAGACTGCTGCCTTGGAGGCTGCTGCAGAAGCAGTGCTAAGTTTGCTTGGCCTGAGCTGCAGCGCAGGCGAGGAAGCATCCAAGGCACTGCCGTCTTGGTCCTTCAGGTGCTCTGCTCCAGCAGGTCTCTGCTTTGCTGCCTGGTGCTGCTCTGTCTGCTTCATCCTTACTCTGCCCACTTGGGTTAAACCAAAGGGCAGCCCCAAAACCTGCACACAAAGGGTGTCCAGACACTCATTTTTGAGCCTACCCCTCTGCTGCCCCTGTTAACAGTAGGCACTACCTGCTTTGCCTCCAGGAAGGAAACCAAAACCATGGCACTTTAGGAAGGTGGTTAAGATTTTATTGAAAACACACCTCGAGAGGAATATCTACTTAAAAACTGCCTCCCCACACCTAAGCAGATCTCTCCCTTCTGCCTTCAGCTCAGGAACAAGCCAACACCCCAGCAGGAATTCACAAGCAATGCTTATTAAGAAACAGCAGTGTCAAAGAAGAGTTTGAACTGCAGCATGAGAAATGCTGATGGTGTCATGAAGCACATCACACCTGTAGACAGCCTAATTGCCTCTTTGTGTTCAGAAATGCCACTCCTGGCAGCTGCTCCCAGCCAGTTCCCTGCCCTGCTGAAGAGGCGTCAAAGGGACAGAGGCAAGGGCAGACTTTGCTCACACAGGGAAGATGATATCCATCTGATGAGGCTGAACACAGAAACCATTACTTGCTTTTTCTTCATGTAATAGCATCCCTGTAAAGTGGAGCTGTGTGTGAAACAGCCTCCCCCACAAGCTTGAAAGAGCTAAGCAGTGAGCACTAAGGCATCCTACCAGGACGTGGAATTTATGAAAGCCACATTCCTTGGATTCTGAAGCAGCAGCCATCCTGCTGCTCTCTCACAACACTGCTCTTGCTGGCTGGCCTCTCTGAGAGCCAGCTGTGAGTAAATCACCTCAGAACAACCCCCTCTTGGACATGCTGTCATACTATCATTCACTGTTTGGCAAAAGGGACTTGCTTCAAGGATATTGAAAAATTCCATTGCTGTTTAAGAGCAGCAGTCACTGTGACCCTCTATAGATTACTTGACCCTGCTATATGATACAGCTGAGCTGAGCTGTTGCTCGCTGTCAGCTCAACAAAGGCAGCAGGCAAACTGCTGCTGAAGGGGCAGTGCTGTGCTCACACTGACACCTGCAAGGGCTCTCAGGCTTTACCAGTATCAGCTATTTAAAGCTGAGGCTCTTCAGCTCGCGTGGCCCCAGCAGCTTCTTTGGGACATATAAAGTTGGTTGTAAAGCTCTACCCTTGCAGATCATGCCAGGAAAGGACACGTGGGCCACATCCAGAGCCACCATGGCAGCACTTAAGAAGGACACTGGAGCCACTGTGTGTCAGAGTTCAAGAGCTTCATGAGCTCATTGGACCACCTATGTATTCCTAGCACCCTGTATTACCAAGGGAAGAAGGAGCCATGAAACCAGGGCTACAAGCCTGGAGCAGACAGCCTGAGGGTGCTGCACTACTGCTCTTCCAGACCCTTGCAGGGCAGGCTGGGGTCACACAGGGACTCACAGCCCAGCAGCCCCACTGCTCCTGGATGTAAAGCCTGAGTAGTGGTGGCACCTAAGAGTGCCTGGAGCAGAGCCTCCCCACCGTGCTGCTGAGGCAGCAGATCAACACTGCCACCTAACCTGGTGCCATCTGTGCCAATCTGTTCCTATCTGAACCCAAACCCCAAACAAACAGGAGCTGGAGCAGGTTCTGGTGTCGATTCAGGAAGTGCATGAAAACTTGGGTCAGTTCTTACTGGATCAATACCAAAGAAGTTTGTCATTAATATATTCCTTGGCCTCCAGTGCTGCCCCTGGAGAGGCCACTGGCAAATGCTGCTAACAAATCTGCCCTCTGCCAGCTCCTGCTGTGGAGTTGCCTGGTACAGTAATTAAAGGAGCTCCTGTATCAGATAACAAAGCCTTTTACTGACAAGGGAATGTGGAATGTTTGTAGCTTTTACTCTCCAGTAAGATGTCAGCATTTTCACAGGAGCACAGGAAGGTGCCCAGTGGGGAGGTCTCAGGAGGCACAGGAGGTCTGAGTTTGCTCCTGGCCCTGTCGCCACCAGGCTGCAGGAGGCACAGCTCCTCCCTGCCTGACTCTCCTTCCCTGCTGCCCAGCAGCACTGCTGCCCACTCCTGCCCGTGCTCTGCCTGCGGAGGCTGACAGGAAAGCCTCAGCAGCCAGAGGTGCTGGCTCCAGCCTTTGGGCATCTCCAGCAGAGTGCATCTTCAGGCGACTCTAATGCCCAGACTGCTTCTCACTGCTGCAGGCAGGTCAGCAGCCCCTCAGTGCTCGGCAGTGCCCCACAGTGCCCCTCAGTGCCCCCTCAGTGCCCCACAGTGCCCCACAGTGCCCCCTCAGTGCCCATCAGTGCCCTGCAGTGCCCCTCAGTGCCCCCTCAGTGCCCCACAGTGCCCATCAGTGCTCAACAGTGCCCCTCAGTTCCCCACAGTGCCCCTCAGTGCCCCTCAGTTCCCCACAATGCCCCTCAGTGCCTGTCAGTTCTCCACAGTGCCCCACAGTACCCCTCAGTGCCCTGCTGTGCCCTGCAGTGCCCCTCAGTTCCCCTCAGTGCCCCACAGTGCAAACACTGCCCCTCAGTGCCCCGCTATGCCCTCAGTGCCCCTCAGTGCCCTGCAGTGCACGCACTGGCACCAAGCTGCCGGGGTCATCCTGGCCACTTAATCCAATGTTTGTCTTAAGCAATACATTCCCAGCAGCAGTTCAATAGTATTTCCATGGGACCCCAAATGCCACCTTCTCTTCTCTTCCTGGAGGCTGAATTGAGTTACATAATCCAAGAAGGGTTTGGGTTCTTTCTTTTTGCTTCATAATTTTTTTTTTGCTAGGCACAGTGGAAAGAGCACACCCTAGAACACCTTGAAGTGGAGCCATCTGGCTTTGTCTCCATCTGACAATTTTACCAACCACCCCTCAGCCAGAGCACCCTGCAGCAGTGTGGTGGTGCTGTGCTCACTCCCCTGGCAGTGAAGGGCACAGCTCCTCACTTGTCCCGTGGCATTTCACTCCTTCTTCACCTCTATTTCTCTAGCCCTCACTTGTGAGCCTCAGAACCCGGAAGGAAATTCTGGTAGCCATGACCTTACTGTTCAGTCCTTTGGGGTGGACTCCTGCCCTAGGGCCAGCAGAAGGCAGGTTCCCCAGGCATGCCCACAGGTGGGCCACCTCCCATGAAGTGAAAGCAGAAGGGCACTGCTGTTAGCATCAGGACACAGCTTTGCCCTGAGTTCACTTCACAGTAATTTGTGGTCTCCTCATATACCCTGGCAGGCTTCCCCTTCCAGCATGTGGGCACACAGGATAATGCTAGGTAAATGTGCTCCCATATGAAAATTCCTCTGCTGACAGTCTGACTCTGCTCATGGGAAGAAGACCAGAGGAGCAGAAGGAATTCCATGTTTAAAGTCCTGCTATTAGGAAAGTCCTACCCTCAGCACTCCTTAGTGTGTGGTCTCTGAGACATCAGGAGGGAGGCTGTGGAACAATGGCAGAAACATCACAAGAGCCTCCCCGGGCAGTCAAGTTCCCACAGATGGAAAGGACTCCTCAGTGTGCTCTTCAGCGGGGCTCAGACACAGCTGTCTTTGCCACGCTCTGCAGGTGATCCTTGCACTTGGTGTTCTCCTCCCACCCAGGACACAGTCACAGACTGCACTGGGTTGGAAGGGACCCTCAAAGCTCATCTTGTCCAAGCCCCTGCAGTCCACAGGGCCACCTCTGACTAGAGCAGGCTGCCCAGGGCCACAGCAAATTTGGCCTTGAGTGTCTCCAGGGATGGAGCCTTGACCACAGCCCTGGGCAGCCTGTGCCAGCCTCTCCCCACCCTCACTGTGCAGAGCTTCTTCCTGATGTCCAACCTAGATCTCCCCTCTCCCATTTTCAAACCATTGCCCTGTCCCCACAGGCCCTTCTGAACAGTCCCTCCCCAGCCTGTCTGGAGGTTCCCTGCAGACACTGAAATGCAGCTCAAGTGCTCCCTGAAACCTTCTCTTCCCCAGGCTGAAGGGGCCCAATGCTCTCAGCCTGTCATCGGGTGGCAGCTCAGTGAGGGGAGGATGAACTCTGCACACCTGTGGTGAGGGCAGTTTGCTGCTCACAGAGGAAGAGCTTCCCAGCAGCACATCAGAAATCACACAGTGCTTATGCCCTGATAGTGCTCAGCTTCCTGCTCCTCTTTGCTACCAGCCAGGCCAGCAGAATGACTCTGGGCTGCTGCCAGCAGGGAGGCAGCCTTGGTGAAGCAGATCTGCCAGGAGGTGCAGCTGAGCTCTCCTCACAGCTCTGATGGGATTCTGGTTTGGGGGGAATTGCATCCTTCTGGGATTCTCCTCCAGGACTTGGTACCTGCCTGGTGCATCATGCAATGCACTGCCCCTCCTATGAACACGGATCGGCATCCTCCAAGGATTTCTGCTGCCACAGCTCCCTCTGTCCCTCCTCTCCCACCTCTGCAGGGCAGCAGGTGCCAGATGGCATAAAGGCAGGGCAGCCGTGGCTCTCTGCACATCTTCAGGCCCAGGGCTGACAAAGCTCAGCCAAGCTGTAGTCAGATCAATAAACAAAATGTTTCCATATCGACCTCCTAATTTCTGGAGAGCACTCACCCACAGATCACTCTGTAAGTGGCCTGAGGGCTGAGCCCCACCTGGAACACCCAGCAGCAGTCACGATGCCTTGTGCCTGCTAATAAAGCCAGAGGAGCCCACGGAGCCTCTGGCCCTCACAGACAGGGCGCAGGGGCAGCCACTGAGCGTGTGGGGATCCTGTAGGTGTCAGTGGGCTCTGTGCAGGCTGCAGGCTCCTGCCCTGCAGTGCTGGTGCCTGTGCACACCTGCTGGGCTGCTGAGCTGCTGCTGCCTCCAACAGCTTTGCTGCTTCTCTGACCTTGACACCTTCATTCCGGTGCTGTGCACCTAACTTGGCCAGCTCGCTGAAATTAACCATCAGAGCTGATCTTGGCTGCCTCTTGCTTTGCTTTTGTGTTCTTTCCTTACCATGCTTTCATTAAATTCTGTCTTCTCTGCTCTTGTGACTGGAAGGAGCTCGTGCAGGTGCCCTAAGACAGGAGAAGAGCCAAGAGATCCTGCATGCTGCCATCTCCATGCAGGCTGCTGTGTTGAGAGAGCACTGAACTCTTCTGTGTCTGCCTGAGGCTCTCTCCCCTCCACAGCTGTGCTGCGTTGCTTTGCTCCCCGCCGTGCTCACTGTGTGGAGACTGGGAGATTACCATGCCTGGCAGTGGTGTTCAAGGCTTGGCAGGATGAGGCTTTGAGCAACCTGGGCTGGTGGGAGGTGTCCCTGGGCATGGCAGGGGCTGGAACTAGGGAACTCAGATCCCTCCCAACCCAAAGCATCCTATGACTGAAGCTGAAAAAGATCATTCTTTTTGCCATAAACTACAAAAATACGTTTTGCCAAGGCCTCCCCAGATAATGTCACACAGGGAATAAACATGCACAGGAACACAGGCCTGGGTCAGGGCAGCTTTGCACTCTGAACAGCTACCCAGTACAAAATGGGTCTTCTTCCACAGAAGGAAAGTTGATCTTAGCACCAGAACAGAGACACCTGGAGAGCAAAACGAGCCTGAAGGGAGCTGCATTGGTTCCCAAACAGCTCAGATTTGCATAGCCCTTGGCAAAGTTGCAAACAGAGTCTGGAACCTGCATCGACATGCGGAGAGCAGCAGTAGGGGCCGGTGTGAATGGAGCAGGAATGGGAAAGCTGGGGGCAGAAGCACCTGAAGAAACAGCAAGACCAGGTCTATGGGTCTCACAGCTGCTCCTGAGGCCTGCATTGGCCATGGGGATCAGCTGGCATTGGCCTGTGTACAGCTTGCCAGGGCACCGAGGCTGGGAGGCACAGAGGGAGGCTGCAGCTGCCGATGCCACTCAGCACCTGCACTGCATGACAGAGGCACAGAGAAATCAACCATCACCAGCCCAAGGAGAGACCAAGGAGTGCCAGGGAGACTTCAGAGGTGCCATCCCTTCTCCTACCTACCAAGCAGTCACAAAGAGACCACTGTGTGCAGCTCTGGAGCCCCCAGCACAAGCAGGACATGGAACTGCTGGAGCCAGTCCAGAGGAGGCCACCAAGATGCTGAGAGGGCTGCAGCAGTTCTACTCTGAGGACAGGCTGAGAGAGTTGGGACTCTGCAGCTTGGAGAAGAGAAGGCTTCCAGGAGACCTTGGAGTGGCCTTCTGGGATCTGAAGGGGGCTACAGGAAGGCTGGGGAGGGATTATTTACAAAGTCTTGTGATGGCAGGACAAGGGGAATGGGTTTGAAGTGTCAGAGGGGAGCTTGAAAGTGGATGTTAGGAGGAAGTTCTTCACAGTGAGGGTGGTGAGACACTGGCACAGGTTACCCAGGGATCTTTGATCACATTTGGTGCTTCTGTGCTCCACAACCTCCCTGGAGGTGTTCAGGACCAGGCTGGATGAGGCCCTGAGTGACCTGTACTAGTGGGAGGTGTCCCTGCCTATGGCAGGGGGCTGGAACTGGCTGAGCTTTGAGATCCCTTCCAACCCATTCCATAGCTCTCTAACCTGGATACTCACAGCTGTATGCCAGAGTGCACCAGCCTGGGTGTATCCTCCTCCTGCTGCTGATCAGGACCAACACATGGGCACAGGAGCGTGATTAAGACTGACAGCTGCTCCATTTTCCAAAGAAAGTCACTTCCCCTCCCCACAGCTTTGCTTTGATCATTGCTGCGGCTACAACCTTCTTTCCTGCAGGCCTGTGGGGAGTTCTGGCTCTCAGCCCCCTGGGCATGTTGCTGTGAATCCTGCTGTTGCCTGCTCACAGTGAGCACAGGCAGGTTCCATCTCAGTTTGCCTCTAATATTGCATGCAAAGAGGATTTGCATGTCCAAACCCACTGGATGTTTGTTTAACTGTGTTGGATTTGCATGGCTTCCCTTTCTGCCAGTAAAAGGCCATAAAAAATAGGTAATCCTCTCAACAGGCAGTGCAATCCTGGCTCCAGTGAAAGCAGTGGCAGAAATCCCCTGGGCTTCAGAGGGGCCAACGTTTCAGCAATGGTAGCAGGCAGCAGGCAGGAAGCAGCAGGCAGGAGGCAGTAAAAAGCAGGCAGCAAGCAGCAGGCAGCAGGCAGCAAGCAGCAGGCAGTAAGCAGCAGGCAGCAGGCAGGAAGCAGCAGGCAGAAGGCAGTAAACAACAGGTAGCAGGCAGCAAGCAGCAGGCAGCAAGCAGCAAGCAGCAGGCAGTAAGCAGCAGGCAGGAGGCAGTAAACAACAGGCAGCAGGCAGCAATCAGCAGGCAGCAGGCGGGAAGCAGCAGGCAGCAACCAGCAGGCAACAACAAGCAGGCAGCAGACAGCAAGCAGCAGGCAGCAGGCGGGAAGCAGCAGGAAGCAGGTGGTAAGCAACAGGAAGCAAGCAGCAGGCAGCAGGCAGCAGGCAGCAGGCAGCAGGCAGCAAGCAGCAGGCAGCAGGCAGCACCATCAGGAACAGCAAAGGGTCAAAATTTTTCTGAAAAGCCATCTTCACAGAGCAGCTGAAGTGCTGCAGAGGACTCACAGGTTTCAAAGAAGCACATGGGCTGAAGAACATTCACTGCTGCAGGAGACAGGAAGTAAATCAGATCTGTCATGGATGAGGCCAAGGGCACCCTGGGGTGCATTAGAAGGACTGTGGGGAGCAGGTCAGGAGGATCTCCTGCCCCTCTGCTCTGCCCTGCTGAGGCCACATCTGGAATATTGTGTCCAGTTCTGGGCTCTTCAGCTCAAGCAGGGCCTCAGGGAACTGCTGGAGAGAGCCCAGCCCAGAGCCCCCAAGCTGCTGCAGGCAGTGAGCAGCTCCTGTGGGGCCAGGCTGAGGGAGCTGGGGCTGGCAGCTGGCAGCAGAGGAGCCTGAGGGCTGCCCTCAGTGCTGTGCTAAAGATGTGCAGGGCAGTGTGGGCAGGACACAGCCAGGATCTGCTCAGGGGTGCCCAAGGGCAGCACAAGGGGCACTGGGGCCAAGCTGGGGCAGAGGAGGTGCCAGGGGAACAGGAGGAGAAACTTTGTCCCTGTGAGGGTGCTGGAGCCCTGGAGCAGGCTGCCCAGAGAGGCTGTGGAGTCTCCTGCTCTGGAGCCTTTCCAACCCCACCTGGATGTGTTCTGTGTGCCCTGCTCTGTGTGATCCTGCTCTGGCAGGGGGTTGGATGACTTCTGGAGGTCCCTTCCAGCCCCTGACACTGTGTGACTATGATCTCTGGGAGCCCAGCCCAGCTCTCAGGCAGCAAGCAGCTGTCCCTTAGCTGTCTTCATTTCCTCCAAACACAGGTGTGACTGAGCTGCCTGAGAAGTGTCCCTAGGGTGCCACAGAGGTCCCCACCCAGACACCTTCCCACACAGTCCTGCTCCTGTTCCAAAACAGAGGCATTGCAGAACATGTTGGTACAAATGCCAGAGACCTTCAGCACCAATGTGACTGTCTCAAGAAAATGAAATTCATGATACATTTTGAAACTTCATTTCAGCCTCCTGAAATCACAGAACCACAGAATGGTCTGGGTTGGAAGGGACCTCCAAAGCTCACCCAGTCCGACCCCTGCACTCAGCAGGGACATCCTCCACTAGAGCAGATTGCCCACAGCCCTGTCCAGCTCACCTTCAGTATCTCCAGGGATGGGCCTCAGCCACCTCCCTGGGCAACCTGTTGCAGTGTTCCAGCAGCCTCCTGGTGTGGAACTTGTTCCTCACATCCAATCTCAGCCTGCTCTGCTCTGCTCTGCTCTGCTCTGCTCTGGTTTGAAGCCATTGCTGTCCCTGCAGGCTTTTGCAAACAGTCTCTCTGCAGCCTGCTTGCAGCCTCTTCAGGTCCTGGCAGACAGCTATTAGGTGAACCCAGAGCCTTCTCCTGTCCAGGCTGCACACCCCCAGCTCCCTCAGCTTGTGCCCATAGCAGAGTTGCTCCAACCCCTGATGCTGCCTCTTCAGCTCACCTCTGTGCACTGCTTTCTGTCTTGCCACCTCCTGCCTCCTGCTCCTGCAGGGAGCTGGTTTATCGCTGCCATCCAAGCACTTCCTGTTTGTGTTGGAACTCAGCAGTGATGAACTACTCCAGCTCAGTGGAAACAGGAGACAGCTACTCTGAGAAGATAAAAGTGCTTTCTTTACAGAGTAGTAACCAAAAGCCCAACTTTATGATTTCTGAAAACAATTTAACAAAACCCAGCCCCACTAAAGTAAAAACCCTGTTCCAAAACACTGGAACCAATACAAATATCAATAGAAAAAGACAAAACTGCAAACCAAGAAATACAGCAAACACTTAAAAATCTGAACCCAAAATGTCAATCCCAAAACAAACTGCACAGCAGTCTGAGTAAGCGCAGAATGGACTGGGATGGACCTCAGAGATCATCTGCTCCAACCTCCTGCCTTGGCCAGGGACACCTCTCAGCCAGACTTGGCTGCCCAAGGCCTTAAACACCCCCAGGCAGGAGGCAGCTACAGCCTGCCCGGGCAACCTGTGCCAGTCTCACCAGCTTTGTACTGCAGAACTGCTTCCTCAGCTCCACTCTAACCCTGCTCTGCCTGCAAACCATTCCCTTTGGCCCAGCTCCACTCTCAGGAAAGTCTCTCTGCAACCTTCCTGCAGGACCCCTTCAGGCACTATCAGGCAGCTCTGAGGTGCCCCTGGAGCCTTCTCTCCAGGCTGCACACAGAATCACAGCATCAGAGAGTGTCAGGGGCTGGAAGGGACCTCCAAAGCTCATCCAGTCCAACCCCTGCCAGAGCAGCATCACCCAGAGCAGATCACACAAGAACACATCCAGGCAGGGTTTGAATATCTGCAGAGCAGGGGACTCCACAGTCCCCCTGGGCAGCCTGTGCCAGGGCTCTGTCACCCTCACAGGGAAAAAAATCCTCCTCATGTTTCCACGAAACTTCCTATGCCTCAACTTCCACCATTGCCTCTTGCCCTGTCAGTGGGCATCACCCAGCAGAGCCTGGCTCCAACCTCCTGGCACTCACCTTTGCATCTTGATACCCATTGGTGAGGTCACCTCTCAGTCTCCTCTCCCAGCAGCTCAGCCTCAGCTCCCTCAGACTCTCCTCCTAGCAGAGCTGTTCCATTCCCTTCAGCATCTCTGTGGCTCTGTGCTGGACTCTTAAGCAGTTCTCTCTGCCTGTCCTCACAGCTCCAGCCCTTGGCTCATCTTTGTGGACTCCTCTGGCCTCACTCCAGAAGCTCTGTGTCCTTCTACTGGGGACTCCAGACCTGGAGGCAGGATTTCAACAGCTCCTGCAGCATGAGGTGCAGGGGTGATAGGTTTCAAACATAATATCTCTTTTGATTAAGAGTAGACCCAAGGTGCCAATGGCCACACTCCTGAACATCCCATGAGCTGCTCAGTACTGGGATCTACACAAACAGGTCAGAAGAAATCTGCTCTTCCACAGCCCACTGCGGGGCTTGTACTAGCACCAATCTGAACAAGCTTCTCATCAGAGCTCCTTAAATTCAGAAGAGTATTAATGAGGCAGGCAGGAATCCAGGCATTGCTCCAGGATCACTTCACACATCACCACCATGCACAGGGCAGGGTTGTGCAGAGACTTCCCAACAGCCAAGAATGCTGCCCATGAGCACAGGCAGGAAGCAGGAGGCAAAGCAAAGCCCAACTGCACCCAAGCCATTCCAGCTGCTCTGGCCAAGGAAAGCACCAACAAAGGCTGCAGAGAGCTTGGTGCAGGACACTCTGGGCAGGGCTCATCACCTGTGACCCCTCAGCTCTCCAGCTGGCTGGACATCTGTCCAGGCTTGGGTGTAAATGAGATTAGACATCAGCTGCTGACACAGGCCGGTCAGAGACCTTCAGCTACAGCAAACCCACAGCCACAGGCTGGCAGCGACAGTGGGAGCAGACAGCAGCTCTGAAGGCGTTCAGGTGGTTCTGTATCACCAGTGTCTAGAACCAAGTAAATCACTGAACTGTTCTGCAGAGAGCAATGAGCTCTGCCCTCAGCCTCCTCTTCTCCACACTGCACACCCCCCAGTCCCCTCAGCTGCTCCTCCCCAGCCCTCTTCTCCAGACCCTTCCCCAGCTTGGTTGTCTTTCTCTGGACCTACTCCAGGTCCTCAATGTCCTTCCGGGAATGAGGGTCCCAGAACTGGACCCAGCACTCAAGGTGTGGCCTCTCCAAAGCTGAGTACAGGGACACAATCCCTGCCCTGCTCCTGTTGGCCATATCGTTGCTGATCCAGGCCTGGGTGCTGACACCCTTCTTGGCCAGCTGGGCACACCCTGGCTCATCTTCAGCTGCTGCCAACCAGCACCCCCAGGTCCTTTTCTGCTGGGCAACATTCCAGCCACTGTGCCCCAAGCCTGGAGCCTTCATGTGGTTGGTGTGCCCCAAGTGCAGGACCTGGCAAAAACCTGAACAGGTCACCTGTGGAGCTGTTGTGCATGGCCAGCACTAAGTTGCCATAGGACTGGCAGCAATGGAGGCTTTCAATTGTAATGTAAAGTGTCACCAAATTTTCCACACAGCAGGGCCCACCTGGACACACACAGGTTGCACCTTTGCAGCTTCTGATTGCAGCCTTCTTTTCACAAGACTTCAGGTTCAGAGTCACTTTTTGGCAAGAGGAACCCTTTATGGGAACTACTAGAACCTGAGAACAGCTTCCCCTGGGTTGAAATGCTACAACCTGCTTGGTCAGCAGAGTAGTTCATAGCCCAGTGCTGCATTCTTGACCCCATCACCCAGGAAATCTATCTTAAGATTTCTTGTCTGGCGGGCAGATACCCACACACCTATGCCAGTGGAAGGCTTCAGCTCCTGCACCATCCCCCCCAGAGCAGTTGTGTTTCTGAGGCATCCTCCAGAGCCAGCAGAGAAGCTCCCAGGCCCAGACAAGGAAGGGCTCACAGGAACAAGCTGCTCCTAGCTAGGTGAAAGGAGATGGCTCCTGGCATGCCACAGGTGACAAAACTGTGCATTGTAACTGCTGCCAGTGCCAGAATTGTGGTGTGCCATGGATCTGCAGCTGAATCGGCACTAGAGTCTTTTCTGAGAGGACACAAACAGGGTTCCAGACTCCATTTGTTCCCCAATCATTGATGAAAAACTCATGTTTGTGATTTAGCTCCAGCAGGTCCTCAGAGGCACAGCAACTGCATTGCAATGGGTGGAAATTTGGCACAAGATGGCATCTGTGCTCTACCATCCCACTAAATGAGTGCCTCTCCTCACCCAAGGCAGTCCCCACACTGGCACAAAACATTTATTTGGAAACACAGAAAGATGAAGCTTTGCTGAAATGATTCCTTTGATTACAAGGTTGGAGTGAAGGTGTTGATGAGGGGGTTGGACCAGATGACCTTTAGAGGTCACTTCCAACCCAGGTGATTCTAAGTGGGCACATGGGCAAGCACTCAACCTGTACTGCTAACCAGACTGGCATTAGAGCCCCACTGTGGCTGGAGACATTTCAGGACAGCTGAGTGGCACTCTCTGAAGGCTCACCCATGTGCACAGACTGGGCACCCATCAGCTCATCACAGTCCTTGCTGCTTCTGATAGATGTTGGAGCCTCCTTCTGACATTGGAGGTTTCAGAAAAGGCCTCTCCTGCACACCAAGACTGGCATGGCATCACCAACAGTGCCCAGGGAGCACTGGTGACCAGAAGCCCAATGCCTGTGGGAGGGTTAGTGAGAGGTGGCTGCAGTGCCTGCCCAGGCTCTGCCAACTGAGTGCCCTGCTGCCAGTAGCTTGGCTCCTCTCAGACAAGGTAGTGCTTGTCCTGCAGCTGGCAAACACAGTCAGATCTCACCCTGCTCCTTGCAGGCAGAGCTGCTGCTGAACCAGGCTCACACAAAGAGCCCAAAGGGAAGGGGCAGGGGCGTGGGCACAGCTCCCACTGGCAAACTGAAACACGGAGCTGGGAGTGCAGAGTTGATAGAAGCCTTCTGCGCTCAGGAGGCTATGGCAGAGCCTGGGAACTCCTTCCTGCCCAGGAATTCTTCTCTAGCATCCAAACCTCAAATTCCTCTCTGAAAACGAATATGAATGGGGCTCTATTTCCCTGTGGTCACTGCTGAATGACTCAAAACTTCTCCCTCCCTTTTCCCGTGGGACCAAGGGGCTACATCCACCCCTTGCAAAATGTTGCATTCTGTGTTGTAGCAGTGTGAAAGAAGCAGCATCTGGGCCAGTAGGACACACAAACAGCTTCCAAGAGTCAGCTTTGTGTTTTGATTTTCTTTAATTGCAAACATAAATGCTACCAAAATGTACAACACAACATTATAACAGGCACTTTGGTTGGGTTTAGGGAGGCTTGTAGAGGCCATCAGAAGATGGCAGCAGATCCCTCAGGTGTCCTTCTGTTGCTTCTGCAAGCTGGACCACAGCAAACTGCCTTGAATCATAGAACCACAGAATCATAGAACGGTAAGGTTGGAAGGGACCTCAAGGATCATCTAGTTCCAACCCCCTGCCATAGGCAGG
>VWZE01013799.1:76747-115152 GCA_013396675.1 Eubucco bourcierii | reverse complement strand
TCTATGATTCTATGATTCTATGATTCTATGATATTGGAGAAAAGTAAGCATGGCTTCTGTGAAGGGAAGTCCTGCTTCAGAAAATTCTTGACGTTCTTTAAAGACATCAGTAAACATGTGGATACAGATGACTTGGCTAATAATAGTCTCCCACCTAATACTCAAAAAATATCAAACACCCATAGGAAAGGAGAAATCAGAAAAAAAGGAATGTCATAGCTGTGATAAGACTGCTTTCATGCACACTGCATGCTAAGACACTACTTTGTGTCTTTCAACCTTTTTTAGACAGAAGAAACTGTCCCTCCATCTGTCTATCTCTCCACATTTCAGAGGTACTGAAGTTTTTATAAATTATAAAGGGCTTTCAAGAGAAAGAAAAGATCCCAAAGTGAAGCCCAAAATACATGATCCTTATTCTGAGACATTATTTTTTATTTATAAGGAAAAAAAAAAAAAAAAAGTCAAGTAAACAGGGAAAAAAAAAAAAAGAAAGCATAAAGCAGGAATCATATAAAAAGTTTTCAGTTTCTGATAATTTCCAGATGAAAAGTAATTTTAATCTTCTCTTTGAGGTTCGTACTGAGACATTTTCATTTCAGGCAAAGGGATTTTGGGTGACAAATATTCTGGGCACACGGGCTATTCAAAGCACAGAGGTGATCAAAATGTGATCAAAACAGATAAAAACTGGATAGCTTTTAAAAAGTAGTTGTGTCATTATCATGCAACTCCCGACAATTTTGTCACTTAGTTGAACCACTCAGACAATTAGACTGGGAGGAAATATAGCAGTACTGAAAAATAGCTGCACAGTGATTTTGTAAAAAACAGTAACACGGTGTGGAGGCTAACATGCTTGGGAAAGCCAGTGATTTTAAGAATCTGTATACAGAAATAATGTAACAGAAATAATGATGTAGCTAATTTTCAGAATATTTAAAACCAGTAATTAATATGACAGCTGCACGTTTAACGATAAGGTAGTGCAATAAACCCCTCTTCTATATTTCCACTCTTTTTTTTTCCCCTTTAAAAATGAAATATTGCCTGAATAAAGAATCATAGTTTAAATAATTTTCCCTAACAGATAACTTACATTCTTATGCATTTTCACACCAGCCTAGGCAAATTCTTTGTTCAGCAGTGAATTATTTGAAGAGGTCCAGCTAAATGCGACTAATATTAAAAACATGTCTACATTCAAGTAATTTATATATATAATAGTGGATAGAAGTTTTCATGCTTTCTCCAGAAAAAAAATATATATATATTCTTGATTACATAAATTAACAAAGCCACATTTAAGAGTAATTTCAAAGAAAACTCTTTGTGTCTTTTGGCAAAACTAAGATTGTCTGGATTACATTGCTAAAACTGCAAACTAAAAATTGCAGATGTTACAGAATATATTTGATCATTCATATTTGTGAAATGTCTTCTGTGTTTGTGTGGCATGTACAGCCACTCCAACAGACCTAAGAGCCTGACAGACACCTGACAAAGGGGCAAAGCTTGCCAGAGTTTTGCTGGAAGCTCATAAAGATCAGCGTGATGCCTCTCAGACATTAACTGATGCCTCTATTTCCAGGTCTTAGCCTAGGATGCCATCTAAGGATAAGTCCATGGATTGAGTGAGTCCTCACCCTGCCTTTGGTGAGCGTATCTTGAGTACTCCTGTGTGGGAGGCTTCCCCTTGACGTGTGAGTGCATGCACATTTTGGTACAACTTTCTAGAAAAAAACACTTTTTTAAAGCTTCAAGATTAAAGCTTAATTGGTTGTGCATTCCTGAACGACATTTGAACTTGTGATTTAATTGTGTTGGAAGGAGTGCTGAGCAATTTTGATTACAATAAATCCACAATTTTGAGTAGTGTTGCTGTCTGTTTTGTGGTTCCTCCACAACAGTCTGATCACATCAATGCAAATAATGTGAATTACCTAAGTGCAGACAGAATTAACAGAAGTTGGCACATACACTGTAATATTAAAGTTCTCAGTGACAATTTGTGTTTGGACAAAAACAGTCTAAAAATCGTAAGCGTCTGATAGATATATATATATATTCTGGATCAGATCTTCCCATTTATCTTGTGTCATATGAACTCTGTAAAATGTGTGACAGAAATGTTCCCTATACTTATTTTCTTTAATTTCTTAGGTTGCTTCTGTTCAAGTAAGCAAGTTTGGGCACCTATATAGTGCAGGATGTTTAAAGTGTATGCTTGAGCAGAATGTTTAAGCTTCATATTCATGGAGCAAAATACTACCAGGTATATGAAATGAAGTTAATCTCATCTGACATCTGAAGTGCAGACAGCTATCCCTGAACTGCTTGAATTCTTTTTACAGTCAATAAAATTAAATAAGCCATTTTAAGATACAGTGCTATCTGGACTAGCTTAGACATCCACATTAAGGTGAAATCACTTCATTTCCCAAGGTAACTGTTTCATTTCACAGATTACAAAGAGTTTTCTAGTGAATACACACTACACCCCATACACACACAATCTGGAGCCACTCTTATCCTCTCCTGCATTGAAAAGCTCCTTGACCAGATATCCTTAAAGGACCTCTCACTCTCTCCTTTCACATACCCTTACAGTAACATTACAATTAGTTAAACTATTTAATTCCAACAAATTTCACACAATGCTATTCTACAAAATTGAAAAAAATCAAAGAGCTTACTATTCTATTACTGGCACACTGATTAACATCTGAAAGAAAGTATTTTGCAAAATGCTCGTTTCTTCAAATTTGATATGGCTAAATATTTTTGTAATAAAGCTAAAGCAGAGCCTGGAATTTTGGGACCCACTCAACACTTACTAAGGAACTCCCTTTGCAGAGATTTAAATATTTTATGGTACATAGTTTGCTAGAATTATGCTTTGCTTATGATTATGTATCATTCAGCACAAGTAAAAAGATGGTAGAAGAAGACAGAAATTTCATCTGCAAAAATGGGACCATATCTATTCAATAACCCACTTAAGCAATGTTGTTATCAGTAACTATTAATCATATACATTCTCGTATGTGTTTTCCCCATTAGAAAGCGATCTCTTCAACTACAGTGTCTCTTGTTTTACTCAGCTCCTAAAATCATAGAATCATAGAATCATAGAATGGTAAGGTTGGAAGGGACCTCAAGGATCATATAGTCCCAACCCCCTGCCATAGGCAGGGACAACTCCCACTAGTACAGGTCATTCAAGGCCTCATCCAACCTGGCCTTGAACACCTCCAGGGAGGGAGCAGCCACAACCTCCCTGGGCAACCTGTTCCAGTGTCTCACCACCCTCACTGCAAACAACTTCCTCCTAACATCCAGTGTAAATCTCCCCTCTGCCAGTTTAAACCCATTGCCCCTTGTCCTGTCATTGCAGGACCTTGTAAATAATCCCTCCCCAGCCTTTCTGTAGGCCCCCTTTAGATACTGGAAGGCTACTATCAGGTCCCCTCGAAGTCTTCTCTTCTCCAGGCTGAAGAGCCCCAACTCTCTCAGCCTGTCCTCATAGGAGAGCTGCTCCAGCCCTCTGATCATCTTTGTGGCCCTCCTCTGGACCCGCTCCAACACTTCCATGTCCTTCCTGTGCTGAGGGTTCCAGAACTGTACACAGTATATATAATATATACTGTCAAGAAGAAAGTGGCATTCAGGGAAATCGCTAGGTGTAGATCATAGTAATCTACAGATTCTTATGTCTGTAAAATTTAATAACAGATTCAAAAATAATGCTCTTACTTCCTGTAGAAAGATGAGTATACATAACTTTATAATTTTTTTAAGAACATTTTAGAGAAAATATCAAGTTCAGGAAACTTTTTTTTTTTTTCCAATTATTAACATTGTTGTACTCATCTTTATATGCTTAATCCTTTATTTCAAAATACCACTACTCTGATTAAAGCTATTCATGATAAACAAGGGGCAGAGCCAATTACCTGTGATATATTTCGATTCCCTCAGATGTAATCCATCAGTTCCTGTTAGCAGTATTTGGAGTACGTGCATGAGTACATAGATACATGTAATTACAAGGTTTGATAATGAAGAAATTGAAGGTGGTATATGAAATACCACACAAAGAGTCTATAATACTAACCTAATATTTCTTTGTTTTCAGTAACTTCTGTGTTAGTTTGCATTGGGATAGCAGATTTTTACTGAGATAGTTACAGCTTTAGAATACTTTCTAGATACAGAAAAATGTCTTAAAAGAGTAATTAAAGTAAGATCTCAGTGGTCCTTACATATTTTCAAAAGGAAAAAAATCTGCTAGAAAATCATATCTATGTTAAAATGAGAAAACTCTATGGGAGGTAAACAAAGCAAGGAAAAAAAACCCCAACAAAACAAAATACAAGGAAATTCAAACAAAATATTGTATTGTTAAAATTGTTAAAGTAGGGATTTTGTGTAAGAGGAAAAGAAAAAGGCTCTAAAATCTGGATTCCAAAAGCAGCAGGGAGGGTTAACTCTCCTGGGCTGGAGGTGGGGGTGCTGGGGAAGTGGTCTGAATTTGACCCCAGGTCCCCCTGACTCCTTCCTGGGAGTGGTCCACCTGACCCCAGGTGTAGTGTTTAGCCCACTCCCACTTCCTCTCTGGACCCCCTATATAAACAGAGGATGTGCTTGTTTCTTTGCTTGCTGTTTTTACTATGTGGCCACCCCTTCTTGAATCTATCTCCATCCACTGCTATCAATCTGGTTGTATATAAGCTTTTGTACCTTTTTTCCCTTCCTTATACCTTTTTTAACTCCCCTACCTTAAATGCCTTTTTTTATTTATTGAGGGTTTTTTTAACTTACAAATCAAAGACTATTTTTTTGGGGTGTTTTTTTCTCCCCCTTTCATTCTCTCTCTCAATCTAATTCCTTTCTTTCCAAAAACGGGGGAGAGGGGAAGGCTTTTTGTTATTATTATTGTACTGGTTCCGTTAGCTTTATTTTGAGTCTCTGGAAACATTAAACTATAACCAATACAATTATTTGGTGTTTCAAAGTGAGGCTAAATACAAAATAATTATTTTTAGACAAGATTTGGAAGTTAAAAAAAAGGAAGTTTTAAGAGTTTGAATAATTCTGGCTTTTGGGTGACTTTTTTGGAGCTGGATATATAAATTCATAATGTATTGTGTAGTCTGTATAGTAACTGATATGCTATTTGACTATTTTAAAGTTGTACCTGTGTGATGGTGTATATATTTAGTGGATTCTGTTGGAAATTTTACGGGGTTTGGGAATGCTTCGATACATGGAATCATTCTGACAATGTGTGCTGGTACATTCAAGGCCCAGATATTTTGGGGGATAAATGGTATTTCCTGGGAGTATTTGCATTATGCTTAAATATGATTCAGGGAGGAATCAAAGATCTGAAAGGTCATAAGAATTTCAGAGAAGCTGATCTAATTGTTTATTCTCATACTAATGCTGGAGCATGAGTCTAGAATACTGTATTAATGCAAAGGTCACTAATATATATAGAGTGATCCTTCTGGAGAGCTGACTTTTTATCACATTAATGAGTTACATTTATCATTGTCTTATACCTATCAGGTCTATGAAAGTACATTAAGTAATGAAAACCTTGATCAGACTTTCATCCCAATTATATTCTGGTACTAGTTGCTTCAGCTGAAACTCATAGGAGCAATACAAGAATCAATGTCTTTGCCTCCAGAGATAAAATCAGATTTTGTGTTATTCTTGGATTTCATGCTATGTTCCTATGTTTTTGGTTTTCATTTGTCATTTTGTGAAATTTTAGATTTCCTAGTTTGGACAGTCCACTGGATTAAAAAATCTCCAGGTCTCCAAGAGTCAGTGGTGTGATAAAATAATGAAGCAACTTGTGTCATGTGTGCTAGCTTCTAGTCTAAAATAACCTCATTTCAAGTAATTGCCCCTCCCCTCCCCCTTTTTAATGCAGTAACAAGAGCCTTTCAAGTTAATCTTCTTTCAATTGGCTGAAAAAATTACAAGCTTGCCTTTGATTTTCTTAATTCAGTCTTTGTAGTCACCACTAAGTAATGGTTATCCCTATGTTCTTGGTGTGTGAAGACAGCAATTAATTAAAAGGAGTAAAGCTGAAATTGCATAAATGGTATAGATGGTACATAAAACACCCATGGATGCTAGAGATCACCAAATATTAT
The DNA here is from genome assembly GCA_013396675.1 of Eubucco bourcierii. Lineage (NCBI taxonomy): Eukaryota > Metazoa > Chordata > Aves > Piciformes > Ramphastidae > Eubucco > Eubucco bourcierii. Next base: position 108,979 of record VWZE01013799.1, on the reverse strand, counting down.
TTAGCTACATGCTTGGATTTTGCTATGTTGTTCTTATTTAAAAAGGAAACTACCAAAAAAAAAACCACCCTCCCCAAAAAAAACCTAAAACAAAAAAACCAACGAAAACCAACACAAGGTGAGATTCAGCTTGTCTAATGGGTATCTTTAAGTAGGAAGTCTAAATTCTTCACAGAAGTAATGAATAAAATAGAAGTGTCTAGAGTGACATGCCAAAGGTCTAGCAGTTGCATCACCAAAAATGAGATATCTAATATTAGCTTGGGGCTTATGGGCAGAATAATCTGCAGGAAGCAACAGAAGCTGAGGTAAGACTATATTGGCTCTGGAGCTATTCTTCATCTCCCTCTGGCCATGTCTTTCCACTTTTCCCCTTGTAGCAGCAATGATAGTCCCATGGTTCTTTGCTGAATCAGATCAGTTTGCTAATTTTTCTGAATACGAAATCCACAGAAGTGCTTGTTCTTTAGCCAAGTCAGTGGGCTTGTGTTACCCACTAAGCTTGAGGAAGGCAGGATCACTTCTTGCAGTGAGATGGTTTTGTACACTGTGGGCAGGGAGAATGGGGTCTTTTTCTTTCAGCAGCATCAGCCAAAACCCAGTTTTAAAACATTTGACAGCAGTGTTCATGCACTGTAGTGCTTGCAGGAATAATGGTGCTGCAGAGAGAGAGGCCACAAACAGCTGGAAAAGATGTGCTGGTGCCTGGGAGAAGCTGATGTCCAAGATCTGATATAAATCGTGTAATTACTGTGGTATATGTTGAGGCAACAACATTAATTCTACCCTATCTTGTTTGTTCTCCATAATGAATAACAAGAACTAAGTGGTATTACTGCTCAAAATGAGATGTTGAGTGTTGTACTGAATGTGAAAAGAAATGAAAACTCATTGATAGAAAATGACACAGTTAATGCAATTAAGAGCTAGTACTGAACCTATGGGTTATTGAAGGAAAGTTTTCATTGTTTTTTGCTTTCACAGATGATTTTTTTGTCAGTCTGTTTCAGAAAACCATACTTGCTACAACAAAAGTGAAAAAAAAAACCCAAAACATTGAATTTTGTTTAATATTCTAAAATAAAAATAAGCCAGGGAGTCAAAAACGTATATTTTAATTTGTAAATTGTGTTCTCTCTATTAGAGACACTGACATAACAATTCTCATTAGCAGGTACTATAAATAATGCATTCTTTGAAATAAAGCAAATTTTTATTTTCCCAAGTGTATAAAAATAAATATACTGCAACCTGTTAAAATAAAATAATATGTTACAAACTAATTTGGAGAAAATATTTAGAGGCGAGAGCAGTGTTGAGAGATTGACACCACACTCCACCTTATACAGGGAGAGGTAATTATCCCTTGTCGATTAAATACTAAATCACTGAGCTACAAGCAGCTGGTGATGCATAACCATCATTATAATTTCAGACTCTTGTGCCATTTCTCTTAGCTTTATTTAGCGGTTTTAAAGGCAGGATAAGATACTTTTATGGCAGGAAATTTAGTGAACATGTGGAAATAAAAAATAAAATTAAAAAAAAAAAGTAGAAGAAAGGGTACTATAATTTTAAACTGGGATGATGGTTATGCACCACCAGCTGTTTATAGTCAGTGATTGAGAATCTAATTGATAAGGAATAATTACTGCCTCTCTAAGCAGGGTGAAAAGTGCTTTTGCTGTGGTAAAGTTGGAGGATGTCCACATGGGGAAGATACGAAATGTGTGACAGAAATATTTGTCTTTTTTTCTGCTTAACAGCTTTAACATTTGAAGCTAAATTCTGTTCTAGATTGTATCTGTGTATCTCCACTGATGTCAGTGGGCTTGCCTTTGCACAATGAAACTCGGAAAAGCAAACTGGATTTGCATGCATAGTTGAAGCGCAGAATACTACCCTCTGATGTATTTGCATGGTTGTCTAGCATCCCAGTCAAATACAGATGTTGTTTGCAGTTATGTTTAAACCACAAAAAAAAAAAAATCCCTGTATAAGTCAGTACAAAGACAGAAGGATCTATAACATTATATGACAAACTCTTTTACCTTTCTCTGACTGAAGAGTTTCTGGTTGATATTTGATGACCAGTCTTTAAAGGAAGCCAGGCTGCTGTGAAAGGAAAATACCACTGAATCATGTGACAGCACAGTTTGAATAGTCATTGAACTAAGATCCTAAGAGCATTTAAATATTTGGCTAGATGTCATTTGGGAATAACATGAAAACCAAAGTGAAAAAAATTCCTGTGGCAGTAAGAAAAAATACCTCTTAAATTATTTGGGATACTTGCAGAAAAAAAGACCTATTTCATAAAAGCCACTACCCGGTCCAGCAAAAACTACATAACAGTATTTCATGCTGTCTTTATCTATATGCCCTCCTTTAGAAAAAAACTTTACAGTAGGAGAAAAATTATAAAAATATTAAATCCCTATATGCTTCATAGAGGTATATGAACAGATAAACCACGCTCTATGGTGATTTTTTTTTTTTTTTTTTTTTTTGTTTTGTCATAGAATATCACTTGAAAGGTATCACTGTATGACAGAGGGATTTGATTTCCAATTGACTTATTTTCAAATTATTATTTCCTATGTTTTAATCCCATCAAACAGTAGTAATGCCCCTGTTGTCTGGTGCATAAAGCAGTCAACTAGGTGGGCACATTATATATAATATGCTATAGTTCTTTCATTATTAATCAGTTTATCAGTCAGCCCTTAGTCCTTATTTTGCAAGCCTTTTCCTCCATAACTGGATCACTGGAAGGAAATTGTCCTTCCATAGGCAAATTTCTTGGCCTGCAGGCTTTTTATCTCATTTTCATTTCCTGCATTCACAACTATGCCATACAGAGCAATATTCTTGGTCTTTAATATTCAGTGTGTAGCCTCTTACTCCTTGACATAGTACTGGAACCTTAGACCAATTTACCATCAGTCAGCTAGATATCTTTTTTTGACATCACTGCATTCCAGTTATTTACTTCCCATTGATTAAGTGCCCTAGGTCTTTTTTTTTTTTTTTTTTCTCTCTTTGGTATATTTCATTTCTCAAACAGTCAGATTTTTATCAAGTTCGGAACATGTTCTTACCTTCAAAACCTGAGTGCAGAATAGATAAATATGTCTGAAACAATGCAACTTGGCTAGAATGAGAAACTCGCATGAGAGTTTTCTACAGTAATGGTAAAAGGAAAGCTGTTTCCTCAGAGATTAAAGGAAATCAGAAAATTAATTGCTTTAGGAAGCCAAGTGTGGCATCCATAACTGTGAACTTGCTATCATTAATATATCCAGCACCACGTGCATATATACATTATATGCAACAACCTTAACCCATATATAAACATATCTGTAGCAGCATATAAGAAAAATTAAATTTCTACTAAAACAAAACCTGATATGAAGTTCTCTTTCTGTGGAAAAGATGAAACAACTCTTAACATATACAAGATGATAGTCATGGCAGTTCTATTCACTAACAGTAACCATTTAGAATGCAACGTAAGAACCTGTACGGACTCCTTGTAATTATCATAAGTATTTCCTATAATTATCTCGCTGTTTCCAAGTTTTGAGCCACAAGTTAAATTTTAAATAAAGGAGATCAGTGACCTAATGGTCACTTGGTTGAATTCTCTGAAGCAGCAACTACTTATCTCATCACAGTTTCAATATAAAGGATTATTAAGAAAGTCCATGTGATGAAAAGTAATTAAGTCAAACCATTGACTCTCCTAGTTACATAAATAATTGCATCAGCAGTTATAAACCTACTTACAATTTCTGATTAAGAGCTAGACTTGTAGCTGAATTCAGGAGGCCCTTGATACAGCTGAAAGAGGAATGATGAATACAACTCTGGGGTGAGATTCAAAGGTATGTTCCACAGACTACCTGTCTTATGAACACTAAAGAACAGTACGGTTTGCAAGCATTGTGGTTGCTGCAAACTGCTAGATTAATACATTGAAGGAGATCTGATATTTTTGCATAATAGCTGATGTTTAATCAAGAATCAGTGAAATGTGGTTCAAGTCCATTTTTCAAGCTTTAGCAATTCAAGTGCAATTCTCTTATTTCCCAAGAGGGTGTTCTAATCACTCAGTCACTAGCTAAAAGTAGAACAGTGCTCCTTCTCTCTTAAAATACCCAGTCCTCTTCAGGGAATTTTGTAATTTTCTATGCTGTGTATCCCAGGTAAATGGATGAATCACACATTTGGTTCTCATGCAGGAAACCTCACCTGAGAGATGGGTAAGAGTTCAAATGCCTTTCCATATGCTTAGTGTTTTCTTTCTCCTACTCCTGCTTAGTAGAAGAGACCTTGAGGAGATGCCACAGACTATGGTAACTTTCTAGTCATGTCTCAAAGATATTTTTCTTTTTTTTATTTTCAAATAGTCACTGAAGTCTATCATTCAGAGTTCTGCAACTGTCACTATAACAGTCTGATTTGTTACTGTAATGTTTTACAGTTAAAATCTTAGATATTTTTGTGTATTGAGGCTGCAGGTAGGATATTGTGCAGTTACATATAAATACATTTTGTAAAACTTTTTTTTTTTTTGTAAAAGAAACCAATTTCACTGAAACTTGAAACAATGCTACTTTTATCCTTATAAAACATTTCCCTTCTTAAAGTGTGAATTGATCTTAATCTTGATTTTTGGGTTTCTCGGTAACATTTGTGATTGTTTGGGATTTTTTAATATTGATTTTTCTTTTATAGAGAACAGGTAACTTTTCTGGCATTCTTTTGCCTCCTAGCTGACAGGACTGTAAGGTCATAGATTGATATAAGATGTTAACTTTCATATACTTACTTCGTTAACCTAATGAAGAATCTGTTGGGTGGTGATTCTGACCCAGCTGCAAGAGGATTTTTTTAAAAAGACACTTTCTACATTATTCTTTTGGAAAAAAACATTCTTTTAATGTTTGGACAGTCTCTGCTTCACTGCAAAATGTCTGCATGAAATCAAAGGACTTATCAACATGAAGACAACCTACTGAGATAAATTTATTAAATACATTTTTTTCGCAAGACATCTCTTTGAAGTTTTGTCATCCTTTCCTATTTACATTATAAAACACATCAAGCACACAGTATTAGAAGAAAAAGCTTTAAAAGGTAATCAGATGGGTATTCAGAAATCACCATTTTAGTTTCTATTCAGAAAACATAATAAGTGCATTGGAGAGGAACACCAAAGCTGAAGAAAATAAAAAGGGAGAAGAAAACCCAGAAAACATAATAATTTTGTTGTCTCCTAAGCCAGCATGAATCACACAAAAAGACGTACTCTGATTTACACTTCTAATGCAAGAGCCAAGCCTTCTAAACCCTGCTGGAGGAACACAAGAAGGAATCAAACTAACAGACATACTTTGCCACCCCTAAGAAAACGTCAGACAGATAAGGTACAAAACTTACTGCCATTGCTTTGTTCAGATTTAACCATCCCTCACATCCAGCACTTTCTGAATGGCAAGTATTTTACTTGTCAGTAAACAATTTAGTTGTCTAAAATAAATTCTTCATTGAATATGGCAGGGGGATGACTTGATCAATAATCATAGAATGGTTTAAGTTGGAAGGGACCTCAAAGATCATCTAGTTCCAACTCTCTGCCATAGGCAGGAATACCTCCAACTAGAACAGGTCACTCAAGGCCTCATCCAACCTAGCCTTGAACACCTCCAAGAAGGGAGCATCCACAACCTCCCTGGGCAACCTGATGATAAATATCATGATGATATGTAACTTGTGATATCCTGAAATGCTATTAAAACTGTTTAGCAACTCTAAATTGGTCTAAAATTTGAAGTTTGTGTATATCAAGCACTTCATCACTATGGACAAGGTTGAGTCAGTAGACTCATTTAGTTGAACTGACTTCAGAAACTGAGTGTTCTTCCCTGAAAAGCTTCTGAGAACCTTAGGAACTGATTGAAATAGAAGAGGAATCTGTTCTTCAGAGTTTGAAACAGAAGACAGGCAAGATTGGAGTCAAACAGGAAAACTCACCGAGAGCCAAGATGTAATATTAGGCTCTAGGAACTCTCTAAGCTCCTGTGTTTTGTCAGGCTTGCACAGGTAGCTTTCTATATATGAAACTTTGGTACAGGACTGGAGGACTTGCTGTTGCCACTGGAAGCCAATAAATGGATGGTAGAGAATGGTTATTCCAATTTCCCAGGGCAACAGTTATTTTTCAGTTAATTTATCTACTAATCTACTAATCAGAAACATCTACTAAGACACACTTATCCATACCAAAGAAACTAGCTAAAGCTGACTTTGCTGTTTTCTTTATTGCAACCTGAAAACCTGAGCCTGAATAGCCTTAAAGCAATCAAATTCCTTGCATGACTGAGTAGTGACAACTGCAGTACTTTCATACTGCTCTCAAAGTTTCATATGCTTAGAACCATCAACATTTTTGTGGATCAGAGTGTTTCATGGGGTTTTTAAGTGGATGTACAGTATTTAAATGCACTTCAAAATGGCAACATTCTGGTTGATTAATTCAGTGAAAGATGGTACACACATGTGAACACTGAATGAAAACTGGAAAACTTTTATCTCAAGATCAGGACCATAAATGAAAGAAATAACTGCATTTGCCATTTAAGAAAATAAAAATTAAAAAGACGGAACTTTTGTGATTAGATTGTGAGAGCCTGATAAAAAGATCAAGTAGTACACCACAGAGATAAGACTTAAGAATTATAGGACCTCTTAAATAATACTGAACATTTCTATTGCCCTGACTCAAAACTGACAGCCGTCATAAATTTATAAAAGTTGAGTTATTTTATATTTTTCTCTAGGCTGCCATGATTTCCATGAACTGCACATGTTGAGAAATACTGTGAAATTTCATTTCCAAACAGGTGGACAGAGGAATACTAGATATCAACAAAATAACCATACTGCAAAGGATGTTTTGTCTTCAAGAAGGGCTTCTGAGAAATGGTGAAAAAAAGCAAAAATCAAAGAAAAAGTAAAGTTTTATTTTTAGAAATAAAAACATTGCATAGTAAAAGGTTGTAATGAACTACGGTAATCTGTTGGAGCTCTGAAAGTAAATCAACTTTGTTGTATACATAGAATGTAATAACTGAAGGTTTATGTTACCAACTGACTTGGTATTTTCTCATAAATAACAGCTGCCATTCATTAACCCTGCATAAAATTGTCATAAAAAGTGTATAGCATTCATATTTTGCAACTTCCTTACAAAATCATTAAGGTTACAACTGAAAAACTACGCTCATAACGTCTAAGACACAATATGTTGGCAAATGTTTTACATTTAAATATGTTAATTAAAACTACTTATTTTATTAAGAAAGGCATTAGGTTTGGAAGATTGCTAGAATAATGAGATGCATGTAGAAAATAATTTTGTAAACAATGAAATCATAAATATTCAAGATTTACTGTTAATCCTGTCCTTACACACATCTGGTTTTCAAGCTGAAGGCAATGGGGTGGTAAGGAAATCTATGAAAATGTTATAATACATTAATACTAAACCTGGCTTAATGTTTAGCATCAAAGGCTCTTAATTTACAGGTTCTACACAAAATATAAATATATAGAAAAATAAGTATCTAACAAAGTAACCCAAAGGAATTGTCCTTATTTTTTGTTGTCTTCTGGAATTTGGTGGAAAAAATCCTAAGATTTTTCTGTTGTTTCCTGTACACAGGAATGATGAGCAGTTGGATTTTTCTCGTCATTTAATCACTTTTATCTTAGTGTAGCTGTACTTAGTATCACCAGATATGCATAATAATTAAAAAAAAAAAATCCACACAACTATTATGTTATTTTAAGCATAGACATGTAAGCTCAAGTGGAAAGACACTAACTTTTAAACAATTTATTTTCTTAGTTTTTGTAAGAATAAATTGGGATCATTCAGGAATCAACTTTCTTCACTCCAGTTTTTCTGGTATTAATTTATAGTGATTTTATAACCACAATGAAGTCATCTTGCCTTTGTTTTTATTCATATGTTGCCACCTGTGTAACTAAAGTGTTCCATAAACCCTATCATGAAAAATGATGTTCCTAAAACTACAGTTGCACTACAAGAAGAGGTGTAGTACATTTGGGTTTATAGTTTAAAAGTAAAAACAAAGGTCTATGAGTTATATTATCATAAAAGAAAAGCAAACACCAGGATACCGCGGGACTTTTAAAAGCAGCAGGAAGCCGCCCGCGGCTGCCATTTGAACGGACGGCACCAGCAACTCTGCAGAGCTCCATCTGTAGCTGGGAGGCGCTTAAATTGGTTGTAATTTTAGGTAAGGTTCAGCTTTAGCCGACGCAGGAGACCGAGGAGAGCCAGGAGCAGGGTCCGCTGCTGTCGTGCGATCCGCACGCGAGCAAGGCAGGAGTAAGGGAGCCGTGCCAGGGCACCGCGGGGCTCTGGAAAGGCAGCTGCCCGCCGCTGCCATTAGAAGGGCCAGCAGCAGCAGCCCGCGCCTGGGAGCGCAGCTGCGCGGTACAGAAAAAAAAGGGGCGTGTCTAGGTGTAATGCTCTCCACACGGCGGAAGGAAACCCTGCCCATGGACCAGGCAAAGTCTCTACATACTGAAGTGACGGTGGAGGTTCTGGACTGCGGGGACGCAACTGTCCAGACCACTGACTGCAGGGAAAGTCTGAGGTTACAGGTAGTACCAGAGGGTAATGCAAAAAACATCTACACGTACTGTGAACTGGTGAATGACCTGCTTTGTACGGTGGCAGAGCTTAAGGAATAGGTGGAAAGACCAAGGAGCACTTGGGAGAGTGAAAGGGAAATAGATTGGTGGAGTTACACTCTTCAGACTCTGGAAGACACTCACCAGGAGTCAGAGGAGCCTAATGTTACCTATCATCAGGCAGAAGGAAGAGGAGGTCACCAAGCAGAAGAAAGTGGCATAAGGAGGGGAGTGGATACAGGTCCCTGGTCAGGGAGGTAGGTGAATCCTTCCCTGGCCTCCCTCACCTCCCCAGTTAACCGTCCACAATAGATAATGGAGCGCTGGAAGTTGAGAGGCAAAATGGTGAAGCCCCTGCATCCCACACCTGTAAGGTGGAGGACAGAAGCTTAAATGGAAGGTGTGAGAGGTGGCAGGTTCATGGCTGTGGCAGGGGTCAAGAATACATAGCAACCTCTTCCACAAGGAAGAAGAGGAGAGTTCTGGTTGTTGGAGACTCACTGCTGTCAGGAACAGAGGGCCCAATAGCAGGGTTGACCCTTATCACAGGGGAAGTCTGTAGTCTTCCTTGGGCCCAAATCAGAGATATCACTGGGGAACTCCCCAACATAGTGTGGCCACCAGACTGTTACCCATTACCGATCTTCCAGGCAGGTGGGGAGGAAGCTGCATCCCATAGTCTGAGGGGAACGAAGAGAGACTTCAGGACCTCGGGAAGGTAGGTGAAAGAGCCTGCAGCTCAAGTTATTTTTCTCTTCCCTGCTTGCAGTACACAGCCACAGTATCGAAGGAAGTAAAAGAATCCAGTCTGTAAATACCTGGCTTCAAGACTGGTGCTACAGGCAGGGGTTTGGGTTCTTTCATAATGGGTTTTATAGGCCAACAGGACCAATGGCAGCACATGGGAAAGGCTTATCTCTCGGGGAAAAGGATTAGACCTAATGGTCTATCTTTAAAATAACTTTATTTGATTTGCAAGGATATCACAACACAGATAACATCTATTCCTCCGTGATCCTCTTCCCAAGTCTACATAAACAAATCTCTAAGGATAATGAAATGAGGATAATTTGCTTCTTAATGCATAATCGTACTTACGGATTTTTTATATGACCATTAATTTCAGCAACTGGGTATTATAGTAAATACACCTTTGTTTTTTCCACAGTTCCACAAAATTTGGCTTCACTTTCCATAATTTAAGCAAACATGGTTCAAATATGTCAATTTAACAGTTGTTTGATTTACTAAGTATTCATTTTAATTTCATATTTGAACTAAAAATCCAAGTGATACAGTCCGCACCTCTTTGTTGGTTTGGTGTGTTTTAAATGGCATCACAAGCTGATGAAAAATGGCTCAGATCAAATGACAATGTTGTAAGTTACAAGGTGAAATTTTTTTAAAGGCCTGTGACCTTCATTGACATCTGAAATTGGGAAAGATGGCATTCAAACCACTAGAAAAGAACACTACAGAATGTTTTTTTCTATCGACAGAATGCAGTGGGTAGAAAATGCTTCATGAAGTAAAAAATAAATAAATGTATACAATGTTTTGCTTGGTTGCTGACTTCAAAGCATTCATTTGCACATGTTCAAGTTTTTGCAGAGTTCACTATTACTGTGATTGACAAGATATAAAAATAAAGAAAAAGATTTATGACTTCTACTTATACAGTGGGGTTTCCAGACAAACGTACTGTATTTTCTTTCCAAACTCGTATTTGTCTTTTGTTTCAGTGTCTGTTTCTTCTGTCAGTGTTAGAATAATCGAACTGCAGCAAAGATAGCAGCCTGGGAATCTCAGAGTGTCTGTCACTAGCCTGAAATATTGCAGCATCCTTACAGTTCATCCAATTAGGATTTTCTTTTCAGAGCATTTCTGAGACTTACCCCTTATATACAAGCTCAATTTGCAATAAATGCCAGGAAAATTTGGAATGTTCTTGTGAGTTGAATGACTCCATAAAAATTACTTTGCCACAGCTGTTAGTTGTCTGGCCCTCTTTCTAGTGTGTCATATTTATTTTATACTCCAGAACCAAATTTAAGTCACGTACTTTTTTGTCACGGGCTTCATTGTCAGGGACTGGCAAAATACGTGCTTAGAATTTTTCTGTCAGGTATGTTCTCTGTATTTAAGAGTATATGTCTTTGCCACAGAATACTTACTCAGTTTTCATTTTTTTATTCTTACAACAGCCAAACAGGCTTGGAAATTAATTGAAATTCATCACTGTTTCTCTCGAGCTGCTGAGTAAGTTGCATTCTGTAGGAAAATGCTTGCCCAAGCCAGTTAGGGTAACAGTAAAAATATAAAAAAAAGAAAAAGAAAGTTTCATGGTAAATGTCATGATATCACTAATTGTTAATGGTAAAAAAAAAAAATTAAGTAATTGATTTGTACTTATAAAAAAAAGATTCTGAATTAGACTTTTGACTGCTTTATATTCTGCAATATTGAATAACCAGTTCCAATTGAAAAAAAAGTCCCTTTTCATCACCTCATAAAGTTTCTTTGAGATTGGTACATTTCCACAAAACACTTCCAAACATTCAACAGTTTTAGATAGGAAAATAATCTTCTTAAAAGTTTCTGGCAACCTCTGGAATTGCAGTGATTTTTTGAAAAGATTTTTTTCTTGTCTAGACCAGACAAGCTTCTCAAGGAAGAGATTAAAACTATTCTCAGAGTTGATGAAGATCTAGCTTGTGTCAGAAGTATTGGGGGTTTGGGTTTCTGTTTGTTTGTTTGTTAGTTTTTTCTTTGCTTAGTGTGGCAAACTTACAGTATCAGAATTTTTATTTCCCACCATGGTACATTGACATATATTTCTTTTGTGGAATATACAAGAATGTATTGCAAATCAGGTCAGGAAATCACAAGGAAATAATGTTGCAAACAGGAATAGAAATTGTTTAGTTCACTGAGACACCCATTCCCCAAAGAGAGTTAGTTTAAAGTGAGTTTTAATTATTCATTCTAAAGCAACCATTCAGTTCCTGAATGTAGCTATAAAATATTCAAAAGATGGTATGAGGAATGACAAATGAAAGTCTCGTACTCTACTTTCAAAAGTACATGTCTAACTTCAGAGTTGTTACCAAAAATGTTTCTTACTAGTCATTCTGATGTCTAAGACATTATGTGTGTCAGCTACAATGGAATTGTAAGAGGAGTTTTAAGTTTCAACAATTTAAATATGAAGTTACTAATTCAAATTTTACCTGAAATCAATTCTCTGTTATGCAAGGAAGACAATAAATGTGTATGTGCCACTCTGAGCATATATAATTTCATTTCTTTGACCATAACATTACTGTATCAGCCTCCTACATCCTCTAAGATTTCTGATGATCTCATCTCTCTGACTTCCATATGATTATCTCACTCTGATGGTGTCAGAGCTCTTGTCAGACAGCACGTGGATTGCAGTCGTGGGTTACACACTTGACATTTCTCAGCATGAAAGACGATTGATTCTACAATCCAAATGAAGACCTTATTCCAAATATGAGATGTGGAATCTGGATTCACTGATATCTTGTTGCTGCTTTCTAATTGCAAAGCAGTTAAGATACTTAATTATTTCTTATTTATACACAAACCAAACACATATTTTAATCTTAAATTTTGTTAGATTATGAACCAGAAAGAATACCTCAAAACGGTCCTTGCCACTGGTACTAAGAACAATTTGATTAAAAGCTACAGGATATTTGATTTTCTCTGAAAGAAAAGACTATATCTGTGTGTTTACATGAAAATAGATATCTTTAATCTAGGCTGTTGCTGATATCGGAGCGAAGAACAGAAAAACAACACTGTGTCACACGTTCAGCAATTTCTTTTTGTGTGCTTACTGAGATTTATAGACCACTAAATTACACTGATTTATATAATTCATAGATTCCTAGAAAATATCCAATACATTTAAATTTATAGATGTAATGTTTGCATACAGCATATTATATGTATGCATTTATATATATATTTTAAACAATGGAAGCAAGGACTTACTCAGACGCAGCCAGCTGCCTCTGTATGTCTTGATTAGTACGTGGAATCTCTTAATTTCTGCTTTGACCTTTACTGCATTTTGGCAAAAGATTAATGATAGTACTGAGGAAAACCAAGGTTTTATTATTGGTGTTGACAGGTAGGGACAGAATGTTTTAGAAAAGAACATTCTTACTAATATGTATCATTAAACGGAAGCGATGCAGGAAAAGTATGGCTTTGTATCCCAGTACTGACTTTCAAGAATATTTTAAAGTTAATGTAGGCTAAAAGATGTGTCCAAAACCATGAATAATGGATATTTGCTGTGTATCATGAATATATTGATCAGTTAACTAATTGAAAAAGTAGTCAAAACAACAGGGTAATTTATTGTGTAGAAATATAACATGATATTCATTTCTGGATATCACTGTATGGAGCTAAAGTATTAGTACATTGTTGTCCTGGCTTTTACGAGAAATAATGTGGCCAGCAAGGTTGAGGAACAGATTGTTGCCCTGTACTTGGCACTGTGGCCATACTTTGAATGTTCCGTTTTGGGCCCCTCACTACCAGGGTGTTGAGGTGCTGGAATGTGTCCACAAGAGGGCAACAACACTGGTCTAGAGAACAAGTCTTATAAGGGGCAGCTAATGGAAATGGAGTTGTTTAGTCTGGAGAAAAGGAGGCTCAGTGGAAACCTTATTGCGATTGTGATAGTTTGAGAATTACCTCCCCACTACCACCTCAATTCACCAGACTAGACTCAGTTGGATGGAAGTTGAGGAAGCTGTATTTACAGCTTAGCACAATTTACAAGTATACATATGTACAATATAGAAATATTTACAGTTATATAGAAGTTAAAAGTAAAACAGAAACACAGAATCCCTCCCAAAACAGTCATACTGCCCAGGAGGCTCCCAACCAACCTACTCCCTCCTTTTACCCCCTTCTTTCGCTCCCCTCAGAAATAACCAGATAAAGCTCTGTATAGCTCACATGATAAATCTGCAGAGATCTGAGGTGAGATCAGCCCTTGTGAGAAGGGCTACATTTCAGTAAATTTTAGTTCTTACATTAAAACAAAATCCCTTCTAATCTTCTGCTTCCAGCAGAGCTGTCTTTTTCTCGTGACAAACTTTGTTGACAAGGGCTGACGTTGAACAGTCTGTCATACTGTCCTGCACTCCTACTACCCCTTACTGAACCGAGGCTCTTTAATCTCCTGCTATACCCACTCCTGGAGGTGATCAGCAGCTGCTTGTCACAGTCATTAAGAGTCAGTGCCTTTCCTTGTACTCTTGTACTAACCATGCTTTCTGAAAGGAACAGGACTATTTTAATACTTGATTATCTTGTTTCATGCTCTAACAGTGACGGATTTTAAGCTCAGTTTTTAAGCATTCCAGAGTGGAAAGAGAACCTTTAGGCAATCTTATTTCCTTGCCTACACCACAGGCAATAAGAAGTGTAAATGGGGCACTCGCAAATCATCTAGTGAGCATTTAAACTAATTAAAATGTGATGAAGAATACTTTGAAGATCTCAATTTATAATTTATAATATTGCAGTGGAAGTAAAAAAATCCTTAAGCTTTTTTAAATTTTTTTTTTGTAAGTCTAGTTCACAAGTCTGATCTAGTTGAGGAAATTTACTACATTTATCTTTAGAATCTACCTGGATAGAAATTGAAAAGAAACGCAAAAGAAATCTTTGTTATCCCAACATGCAGATTAAAAGCCTACTTGGAAAATTTGGACAATTGGAAACCTTGGAATATTTCCTTAAATGCAAAATAGGAGGTTAGAGATTGATTAGAACAATTGTTTACTTTTACCCTTGAATTGCCAGAAACTAGATGAACTACTGCTTGTCTTTTCATATGATAACTGCAAAAGACAGTATTGGATAGAACATTCTCACATAATCACACTAAGTGTTTCTTGTGTAGTGGTGCACAGGATAAGTGGCTTCCATTAAAAACCCCAAAATTATTAACTTTTTAAAAGATAGTCTTGTTATTTATGGGAAGAAGGAATTCAGAAGGAAGGGATTTGGAAGGAAGGAATTAGGAAAGAATTTTGAAGAAATTCAGAAGGAAGGGTTTCTTAAGGAAGGAATCTGTAAAGGAAGGCATTCAGAAGATATTCAAATGATTTTGGAAGGAAGGAATTCAGTTATGGAATAGATGTAAGATGGTGAGAAGTCTTCCAGTTCCTCTGAATTCGCAGAAAATAAACAAAGAAAACAAAACCCCAAAACCCCCAAACACAGGATCACAGGATGTCAGGGGTTGGAAGGGACCCAAAGATATCATTGAGTCCAAATGCCCTGCCAGAGCAGGATCATACAGTCAAGCTCAGGTCCAAGAGGAACGTGTTCAGGTGGGCCTCAAAAGTCTCCACAGAAGGAGACTCCACAACCTCTCTGGGGAGCCTATTCCAGTGTTGTGTGACCCTTACAGTAAAGAAGTTCCCACTTGTGTTGAGGTGGAACCTCCTGTGCTGCACCTTACATCCATTGCTCCTTGTCCTGTCGCAGGGAGCCAGTGAGAAGAGCCTGTCCTCCTCCTCCTCCTGATACCCAGCCCTCAGATATCCATAAACATTTATTAAATCCCCTCTCAGTCTTCTCCAGACTAAAGAGCTTCAGTCCCTCAGCCTCTCCTCATAAGGCAGTGCTCCAGTCCCCTAATCATCCTCGTAGCCCTCCTCTGGAACTTCTTCAGCAGATCCCTCTCCCTCTTAAACTGGGGAGCCCAAAACTGAACACTGTACTCGAGGTCTCACCAGGGCAGAGTAGAGGGGGAGGAGAACCTCCCTTGATGGACACACTCTTCACACCCTCCAATTTTATTTCATTCTTCTACATAATTTTTGGATTTTGGGCTTCCTTCTAGATTGTTCCACCAGTTTTCAAGACCATTCAGGTGAAACAGTCATTTTTCTCCTGAAAATGTGTCCATTGCATGGTCAGAGGACTAGATGGCAGGACTTAAGGAGCAGCTGAAAGTAGTAGATTTGTTAATCTCAGAGTGTTACAAATTATGCAAAATTATTAATAAAAATCTATTATTAATCAATAATAATAAATAATAATCAAGGCTAATGGGCCTTTGGACACAGAATAGCCTGTCAGAATGGCAGTTAGCTGAGCTTGACCAGATTAGGTAAAGCCATGGGCTTGCTTTACCCAAATTTGGGGAAAACACAGGCCTTGCATGAGGCAGACACCAGCCAAGTATATGTACCTTGTTCACCACAGGATGTAAACAGGAGCAAAACAAGTCTGGGCAGGCCAGAGTCCTTAGACTCAGTGGCTTCAGGTTCTTTGTCCTCTTTCCTGCAGTTGCTTCTCCCTGTAGCAGAAAGAGGGAGAGCAGAAAAACGTGTCTGGGCTATCCAGGACATGTGTAAGCCTGTTTTGGCCTGTTTATGCCTACAAGGACACAGAGAAAAGGACACTGAAGGATGACAGCATTTTTAGGATGAAAAGAAATGTGTCAGGGAAAGTTGAGATATAGGATATTAGGAATATCCTCACTGAGAGGATCGTCAAGTACTAGAACAAGATCCCCAGGGAAATAGTTATAGCCCCAAGCTTGTCAGTGTTCATTAAGTATTTGGATAATGCTTGTAGGTTTAACTTTCAGGCTGCCCCATGCAGAATCAAGAGTTGAAGTGGCTGATCCTCTTGGGTTCCTTCCAAGTCAGGATATTATATAATTCTGTGGTGTTAGCTCATTTTTGTGAAGTGGCTTATTCACATCTGGCTTTTGTTAAGTTACTGCTCCTAATCAATTATTATGCTTTGCGAGATGTATGCATGCTTGGCTTAGTTTTGTGGACTGTTTGTTTAAGATCTAGGTATTTGTTTTCTCAGAAGAGTATTACATTGTTTCTTTTTTTGCATTGCAATTCCTAATATTTCTTTTACAAACACAGAAAGGGGAGTAAAGTCAAGGAGGGGAACTTTTCTTTCATTGCTTACTTGTAGGAATCTGAATGCAATGATTAAATGTAAAAATGCAAAGAGCCAAAAATAGTTCTTGAATTTTCTTTTTTTGTGTCTATAAACATACCTGAACTTTTATATTTGCTTGAAGCATGCACTGAACTTTCAAATTACTTAAAACCTTCTAGTATCAATCTTCATATACTGACTGGTGTATGGACAATACATCTTCACATATTCTGAGGAAAAAAAACTGTTTAGAAAATAGACTCAGGCTTTTAAAATATCTGCACTGAAAAACTCTAGAGGTCACTCAGGAAATCTGTGTATCTTGGGTATACTGTGCTTAACTGAACTGCAAAATAGACTCCATCTTGTTGCTCTGGCTGTACTGCCAGAGTTACTGAGAATCACAGGTGAGATGCCCAGAACAAGATGAGGCCTTAAAGTACCATCTTTGTATTATAGATTTGGTTGTTTTTTCCTGTTGTCACATGTTCACCTGTCCACAGTTGATCAAAGAAAGGTGTATCATGATCACATTGCGTTTTGGTTTCAATTTTCCCTCTATTGTCTGACTAAAGCCACTAAGTCTGTTGAGAATTATTGTCTATCATTTCCCTGACTTCTTATTCCTTTGTTTACCTTTTAAACTCTCTAATTAAATTATCTCCCTCCAAAGCTATTTGCTCTCATTCAGTGTTAAATCATACTAATCCTTTTGCATACAGCTTCATATCATCCTATTCCAGGAGCCACCTTTCTCAGATTATCTAAGGCCCCTAATTCACCTATTTTCTGAACACTGTGTGTGCTGGTTTGAGGCTAATTGGAATATTTTAATAGACAAAGTTGCACTATAGGCTGTGAAAGGAAAACATCATGATGTCTACTTCACTCATACGCTTGCTGGAGAATTGTTTGGGAACACTAACCAAAACAATTGATAAGTCAGTTGCTCTCTGTCGCTTGCTGGAACAGGAGCTGCTGGTGGGATCTAGCAGCTTCTGAGCTCTGGCTCCTCTGCTGATTAATCCTCACTAACCACTTTTCTTCTAACCCCCTTTGCCGATCCTCCTTATTTACCTTGCACGTAAGGCAAACCTTACAGGTACAGGGGTGGGGAGAAGGTGGAAGGGTGGTTGGGAGCCCCTCCTGGGGTCTCTGATTCCTGGGAGGGGAGTTGTGTTGTTGTATTACCTTTTACTTGTATATTTCTGTAAATATTGTGTATATAGTGTAAATACCTGCTGTACATTGTGCAAAGCTGTAAATAGAGCTTCATCATTTAACTTCCAGCCGACTGAGTGCTAGTCTGGGTCATTTTACAAAGTGTGGGGGGGTGGGGGAACTCCCAAACCTTCACACTGTGCCATCAAACTCAAATAGTAGTGAAAATACTGAGTGTGATTCCTGCCTAGCTCTCAAGGCATTAATTTCTGTAGAGAAGCAATCTCAACAAGCATGCAATTTTAAGTACTTTTCTGTCATGAGATTATTATAATATACATTATATATTTAAAGAATTGAAGAAATGTTGATTTTCTGCTTGTTGCAAATGTCTGTCTCTGACAAATTTAGATAGCATTATTAGTACTTTTTTTTCATAAATGAAAAAATTGTTTTTTTAAAAAAAAATCTCTTTGTGACTTCTGGACTAATGTTACATTTTGATTTTCTGCGCTTCAATAATTTTTACTGCTATCTGAAACATTGCTTTTCTCTTTCATTTTCTACTGCTCTTTCACTTTCCTCCTGTGAAGCAGTTCTTTGCAATTTGTGAACTGAAACTTTGGAAACACTTGTGAAATTATTTTAGAACGAAAGTTTGCAAAAAATAAAAATAAAGCAGCACATTGCTCCAAAGACTCTGTTTAAGACCCCAAACTTCAGAAGTACACCTGATGTCATGTCTCTGATATATTCCACTCCTAAAGAAAAACAATGAACAGCCACAACATTGATTTTCAGTCATCATCCCCAGTGTGCTACTATTACCATAGACACTGAAATGGGGCCTCTCAGAGTTGGATTTTTTTCTCCTCCAGTGCAGGCATTGCTTTATTTTCTGAACACAAGAAACCAGTTTCTGTGCTTAGGGTGGGGAGTACAAGGGGCCATTCTTTCCTACATCTCACTCTGTAGTTCTTTCTCATTTTTTCTCCTGTATGTTTGAACTCTAGGTTCATTTATTAATCATTAGGAAGCTTGTTAGCTTATTAAGCTTTCTTTCTCCAATTCTTCTATTACTGTCAATTTAAAAATGTAGTTTTTCTTCACAATAATGTCTTGTGATTTATTTATGCCTTCAATCTTAATGTCTTAAGGATAGGAGAAAAATAATGTCCTTCAGGATGGGAGCCCAGTAGTTGAAAGAAATAAACCATGAGCTAACAGATTAATTTGCTGTGTGGTTTTGGGAAAGCTTTGGACATCTAACCTGTGGGAGAATAACCTATTTCTGGCTAATGAGAACTGAGACTGCTGATACAAAATGCACAGAGCAGGTTGTTCAAGTGTTGATCACTCTTATGGTGAGAAAATGATTTCTAACACCTAATTGGAATTTGCCTTGTTCCAGCTTATAGCCATTACCTCATTATCTTTCACCATGAGGTTTCAAGAAGAATCTGGAACTATCTTCTCTGTATCATCCCATTTGGCAGTTAAAGGGTACTTTGTCATAATTCTGCAGTTGCTCTTGATGAGCTTGAGGTCTTCCTTGGAGATCTCATTGGTGCCACATAGATGTCACAGAGGTAACAGTTTGAAAGCCAGACAAATCATGGCAATGCTTCTGCAAACATTCTGGATCTGAACCTCTTACAGGCAATGTGTCCTAAGATGAGATGGTTGACAGATGATTCCTCTGTCCGCTATCTTCCATTGTTTCAAGTGGGTTCTGACAAGTGAGGCTCAAGCAGCTCTAATGCTACTCTGAGGATCTTTGTCCCTTTCAGCTGTTGCAGCAAATGCTTTGTAGATATTCTGTTAATGCACATGTGCAAGTGGCTTTGTGAGTATCCATCCCAAACAAGTGTTTGAGTGCAGCCTCTAACTGTTTCTTCCTCTATGAAATACAGTTTTCAGGTTTGTTTGATTTTGTGGGGTTTTTTTACTCTCTAAGTTCTACTCCAAATGTTCTTTCTATTTTGTCTCTCTTGTTTTCAGTGTCTGACTCCTTACCCTCATTGCTCCTTAATGTGATGGCTCAGTGCCTAAACAGATGCCTCTGCCTTTTGGGGCTCCATCTGGGTTAGGTCTCCAGAGGTGCTTACACCAGCTGGTGCCTGAGAATGTGCTCTGTGACACATCATCACTTTCACATGGTGACATGGCATACTAGAGGTCTCATGACTCCAGAAGTCCCATGAACTCTCGGAGAGAGATTTTGCGCTCCTTCACATCCCCTCTCCTACTTACTGCTAAATCCCCTGTGTGTGCCGAGTGACCTGGTGCAAGTCATTGCTAGGCCACTCTGTCATCTTTGGTAAGTCATGGGAAACAGGAGAAGTGTCTGAAGGCTAGAGGAAAGCAAATGTCACAAAAGTCTTCAAAAAGGGCAAGAAGAAGGACCTAGGTAACTGGTCAGCCTCACCTCTGTCTCTGGAAAGGTGAAACAGCAGCTTACTGAATTAGTTGGGGAGATTAATGAGGCAGGAATTCTAAAATATGTAGTTATTTTGTTTCCAAAAAGCCTTGCACACAAACTGTATACAAACTAGTTAAATCCGGGTTCCAATTCAGTTGAGAAAACCTTCACAAGGATGCTTATGGGCAATTCATTAATTTAGGACAAACAGAAAACTGGAAAACCTTTAGCCACAAAATGGCTTTGCCCCATTTATAAATTGGCAGCCTGGAGCCCTGGGGAAAGTCTGTTCTACTCACAGTGGTGGAGAATTCAGAGATAATCCCTGACTCCTTTGCAGTAGTGTTGGAACTGCTCGGCATCTTGATAGCCAATGAGAGGCTTCTAGATCTTCCCAGGCTCTTGCAGGCAAAGAGGCAGATGATCTCTCACCTGGCCGGTTCCTCTTGGCGCAGAGGTTTGAAGAGGTGCAGGCAGGATCTCTTGCATGATGTCAGTGGCACTTCTCACCGTGTTGTGAGGCACTTAATACCTTCTTCTGGTAAACTTGAGGCACTTAAGTTTCCAGGTAATTTAAGCTGAAAACATCAGGGCTAAGCTGGTCTGAAGCATGAGGCAGAGCGGAGCAGGTCAAAGCCGAGAGCAGTAAGGCAGAAGCATGTTGTCTGAGCAGAGCAGTGAGGCTGAGGCAGAGGCAGCACAACTGCTTGCAACTTTGCTCCATTCGTATTATTTGCCCGCGTGCAATGGCTCCTTTGTCCACAGAGATTCACCAATCAGAATGGCATTTGTAAAACTGACCACCTTAGGTAAAACCAGGGCTTGCTTATCCTTATTTGGGTAAGACACTAGCAAGTACCTAAACACCTGTTTATCACTTTGGGAGGGGACATAATGGCACGAGCCTTTGTTTTCCTCCCACCCTTGCTTACCCCATCAGCAGAAGGGTGGGGCAAGCCAGGACATGTTTTAGGCCTATTAGCCTTCCACAACACTTGTCTCTAGGTATATCAAGAACAAAAATGTCACTGGGAGCAGTCAGCATGGTTTTACCAAAAAGAAGTAATGTTTAACCGACTTGATATCTTTTATGAGGACATTACCAGGTGGACAGTAGTGCTGGGATGTCGTTTCTCTTGATCTCAGGAAAGCATCTGACACTGTCTCCCACAGCATTCTCACAGCTAAACTGAGGAAATGTGGTCTGGGTGGTCAGGTAGTGGGGTGGATTGTGAACTGTTTGAAGTAGAGAAGGCAGAATTGTGGTAAATGGGACAGACTCTAGTTGGAGGCTTGTATCTAGTGGAGTCCCTCAGGGGCCAGTGCTGGGACCAGTACTATTCAATAAAATAAAATTGTGTAAGCCAACCAACGTGACTGATGTCCTGTCTCGACTCCCCGTATTCCTCCAAATGAACTCAATATTAGGTATTCACAGTTCCCAGTCAATTTTTGTATTAATCATTAAATAAGATTCTTAACGGATCTCTTGCAGCCACAGTTGACACAATCCCTTCTGCTCTTACCTTTTATATTTCACTACACATAAGGCAAATATTTTCTTCCTTATACCTCTCAGAGTTTAGTTGCAGTATCCATCAGAATTGTACTCCCTACACAGGTTTCTAGATTTTTACTATTTCAACTATATGAGTATTTGTTTTAAATTGATTTAGTTATACTGTCCTAGTTGGTGTGAGATCTACACAGCAGCAAGAGAGAAATAGCATGTCAAAGATCAATTCTTATTTCTTTGAACATTTTCCCTAGTTAGTCACATTCTCAGCTGGCAGCTCTCAGTGTTGAGATGTTCACACAGTAAGCCACTACCGTGCTGTTCTTTTGAGGCTGCAGCTGAATCACTTAGGACACAGTGACAAAGATGCTTTACCAGGTAAGAACTTCTCTGGAGTTTATGAACAGCAAATTCAATAATGCATATTGCTCTTTTACCTAAAGTCATCACCTCCATAATCACAAGTTTAGTACATAGAGATATAGACAGAAATTCTCACATCTCTCTGGAGTGATATATTAATTTAAGAATTCTAAAGGATATACTCAGTTTCAACTCGAAATTGAAATAAGCAAAATTGAGTTCAATATCAAATACAGACACACACATATCTATACCTATACACAATACAAGATATAATGCACCTAATAAGGTATTCATCATGTTGATAAATTTAACAATGCATTTAAATGGCTTGTGAAAACTTAGTATTTCAGTTCACTCTGTAATGAAGCTGTTTTCAAGTAGGAAAGTCAGACAATTGTCCTCACGCTGTTTTAGGCTTCCTGTTAATTGTATTTTGCATATCTTGTTGAAATATTATTATACAGTATTCATCATTCTTAGAAGGAATATAAGAAATGCTACAGCTTTTAAATGCATGTCAACATTTTCTTTACATAACTCATCTGTGGGTTTTTTCTAAATTTTAATGGTACTGGCTTTGCTGCCAAAACATTTTTTTTAATAATGTCAGAAGACAAGATGTGTATCTGATACAAGATAAGACAGATGCTATTTGCACCTCAAAAATCAATTTTTTTTGGACATGGAAGTAATTATTATAAAATAGTACTTTGTCATCATTATCAAAAGAAATCCTAACTTCAGCATAAGGTTATATTTTCAAAATCAGCAAAGCTAACTGAGGATCCTCTTGGTACTAATGGAAAATATGAGACTTTTACCAGTGGTTTCTGAAGTATCTGAGGAATTTCTTGCAGTTATTGCAATGTGAAATAGTAGTAACAATAACAAAAACTAAAATGAGGTAGTTAGAAGATGCTGCTTCAAGTTTCAGAGTTCTTTGTCTTAAAACCAAGCACGTAAATCAGCAGAAATCAGCTTTTCTTAAGACTTCACAGAGTATTTTTGAGCAATTTTCTTTCCTATATATTTTGTTTGTCTCATTCTAGTAAACATGAGTGTGCTTGAATAAGCACAAATGTAATTGGTTTTGAACAGCTGCTTTTAGAGCCTAATGTATTAGCATAATACAGAGTTGGAAGTTTGGGTGGTGGGAGTACTTCACAGTATCACAGTATCACAGTATCACCAGGGTTGGAAGAGACCTCAAAGATCATCAAGTCCAACCCATCACCACAGACCTCAAGACTAGACCATGGCACCAAGTGCCACGTCCAAACGCGCCTTGAACACCTCCAGGGACGGTGACTCCACCACCTCCCTGGGCAGCCCATTCCAGTAGCCAATGACTCTCTCAGTGAAGAACTTTCTCCTCACCTCCAGCCTAAACTTCCCCTGGCGTAGCTTGAGACTGTGTCCTCTTGTTCTGGTGCTGGTTGCCTGAGAGAAGAAGGTAACCTCCCCCTGGCTACAACCACCCTTCAGGTAGTTGTAGACAGCAATAAGGTCCCCCCTGAGCCTCCTCTTCTCCAGGCTAAACAATCCCAGCTCCAAGAGATGGTGGTCTTACTTCCTGACATTAGGCAGGGTGTATTCAACACCCTAGGAGTACCTGGAATATCAGTTACCCTGAACTTCTAAACAGTTCACCTGACACAAATCTGCCATCCAGTAAATTTAATTTTGTCTCTCTCTCCTTTTATAAAACTGGAAGTTAAATTTGCAACTTCTTCCCTACTAGACTTTTTCTACTTTTAATATTTCATTTGTTCATTTAAATTACCAAGTGACATTCTATATAATGTTAAGTGAGTCACATCATACTTTGTTACATCACATTACAATAGTTAATGCATTTTGGCAGGTGTAACCCTTTGGGTCCATCAGTCACTGAATTATGTTCTTCATAAACATCTTTATCATTCTGTGTATGGCATGCCTCTTGTAAAGAATGCAAAATGGTATATGACCAAAAAGTAAGCACACTGAAAAGAGTAAACAGTAAGTAATTGAAAAAATCATGGAATGATGGAAGAGGTTTGTGTCTGAAGAATACATTTCTATAATAAAATTCTTTACATTTTTATAGTTCCTGTTATTCCTGTTGCTAGCCAAATATTTGAATGACCAAATTATATTCTGTGTCAATTTAGATTTTAAATATAGATAATTAATATTTCAAGTGAAAATTTAAAGTTAAAACATGTCTTCACACATAAAGAAAATCAATGTCAGAACCATAGTATTTTTTCACCTACTGTGAAAGCTGTTATAGGAAAACAGAAAATCTACCTTCACACATCTGAGAACAAAGAATTGCTAGTAAACGATAGTCATCAGGATTAGAGATTTTAACTGTCTCCTGCCACCCAAACCAGTTAAAAAAAAAAATTCCTCAGGATTTTATTGTTAATATTGAAAAAGTTTTATTATATTTCAGAAATTCTAAGGTATAGAAATAAAGTTAAATCTATGTTAGCACTTTGAAGATGGATTATAGTGATCAAAACCAGAATATTAGAATCACCAATTGTGATGGCTGACTCCACCTGGGGAAGGACTGTTTAGTAGGGTTTGTAGTGATATGGTGGTGGGCAATGGTTTTAAACTGGAGCAGTGCAGATTTAGGTTTTACAATGACCATGGTAAAATACTGGAACAGGTTGCCCAGGGATGTGATTGACTGGGGAGAGGCTGAGCTACACTTTTACTTGCAATTAGTTGAAATAGAAATCTTCCTTACTGATTAAAGTTATCTTGATACTTGCATAGCTTTGTGCAGTTGACTTTAAAGGAACACATTCTGTACAATTATTATAATGCTAATAGTATTAAGTTTTGTTTTCTAACCTTTGCCTGGGTTTCTAAAAAATTATTTTTAATCTTCACCTGTTCTCTGCTTTCCTTGTTTACCTGTATGAAATGAATCTAGAAGTAACTTTCAAAATTAAGAAAGGATGAGTCCTAAATAGAGTCTAGCTTATAAGCAATTTCCAGATGTTGAAGTGTACTTTAAATTAAACTATGATAGCTTTAAATAAGATTTTAAGTAGTTTTTTATTTATTTTTTTTAATAGAAAAACTGTGATGGTACTGGGAAGGAAATTAATCTCCCCAGTTAATACATGACCTTCTGTGATTTATAACACTATAAGATACATGGCCATATGAACTTCTGAATTGGATCACAAGAAAACTTTCTGTCCAGCTCAGAATTCTGACTACAAAAGTTTCCAGTATACTAGATATTTAGAAAAAAAATGTGAGGAGGAACATAAGAAAAACATTAATCCTTTCTTAGCCATTTTCTCTAAGATGCTGGTAATCAGCACAGCACATACTTCCAGAGATGAAGGTTGCATGTAGGTCATTGCTTTTGACATAAGCAGCTTCCTTCATTAATTTCTTAGTGCCTTCTTTAACTTCTTATACTTAGGGACTTTTTGTTATGCTGCTAACAATTATTCATCCAAGTTCTCTTTGCATTTAAAAACATTCCCTTTGTTTTTAAAGCCTGCTACTTGACAATTTCATGCTGGGGTCACTACGACATGTTATGCTCTCTGTTTGTTGTTTTATTTTCTCAGCCTTTCCCTTGCTATTCTTTTTTTATAGCTTTCTACCTATAAACTAGTTCTGTCACTTCCTCATTTAATTTCTTCCACAAAGAAGCTGTTCTATATCTGTGATCATTTAATTATTTCTCTTTATTTTTTCTAGTTCTTTGCTATCATTTTTTTGAAATAAAATGTAGTAAATATAGGGTTTAAGATATACTTTAAATTCCAGTATTAAAAATCTTCACAGAGAGAGTGATTTGCTATTGGAATGGGCTGCTCAGGGAGGTGGTGGAGTCGCTGTCCCTGGAGGTGTTCGAGAAAAGACTGGATGAGGCACTTAGTACCATGGTCTAGTTGATTGGCTAGGGCTGGGTGATAGGTTGGACTGGATAAACTTGGAGGTCTCTTCCAACCTGATTTATTCTATGATTCTATGATCTGCTGTTAGGAGCACAGAAAAGCATACTTTTAGAACAGAAAATATGGTGATTTTCTTACTTTATCTTGTTTCACAAAGATGCTACTGTAACGAGTCACAATGGTTGTTCCCTGTTTACATAACTTCTAAAGGAGAATCATAACCACAATACTGATTTTTCACAATGTTTATTTGCAGGACCTCTAGTTATAATCTCTTTTGCAAACCTGTGGATTTTCTGCAGTGGAAAGAGCTAGCATGCATCCTTCAAAGCTAAGGAACATTATAGAAAAGGCTGTGATGTCTCTTCTTTTTGAAATATCTGTTACAACTGATCTTTACAGAGGCATGCAGTGCAGATTTAAAAGTGGAGTTTAGAGTTTGTGTTTCTAAAAAGAAATTAGCCTATTGTTTTTTGTGGCTTAGCAGTAGTTTCAGGACCAACAGTACCAGGACCTCGAATGCAGGAAAATTCCATCCTTAGCTGACTCTCTAAGCAAAGAGCTTAGTGTTTATTCATATTGTGAGTAGAAGCTGCCATAATTTTAAAATTATTTCCAAATTCACATTGTGTCCAGAATTTTCCAAACAAAAGGGTTAAGATAGGATAGTCATTACATGAGCTGCAGAACAAGAGACCACCCTGGCTTAACAACAAGCTTTTAAAGTGTGCTTAAAAGATAAAAAGGAGCATGTTAACTATGAAAAAGCATCCAAGTAGCTATCAAGAACTACAAGAATCTTGCTTGGACACAGAGAGATGCAGCATGGAAAGCTAAGGCTCAGCTAGAACTGGAAGTGGACAAAGATGTCAGGTATAACAAGAAAGGGATCCTCACATATGTGAGTGGGAGATTAGGTAGTTTAGGTAGCCACAAGATTAGGTAGCTACAACAATGCATGTGTTGACACACAAGTAGTGGAGGATGGACTTAGCCAGAGCTTCCTGTCAGTGCTCAATCCACATAATTCCATGGAGGCACACAAAATCCACCTAAGAGTGTCAAAAGTGGCTGCCATTGTTGTATAGCCACTGTCTACAGACAGTAAAAAGTCAAACAGATCCAGTCATGTCTCTGACAACTGAAATAGGTCAAATGTATTCGTCTACAAGAATTGGCCAAAACAGTTTTGGGAAACTACAGGCCCATTAGTCTTAATTCAGTACCTGGGAAAGTAATAGAATGTCCTTCCAGTAAATATTGCCAGTTTAATGGTGGCAGGTGGTTGTTAAAAGACAACATGGATTTACCAAGGGCATGTCATGCCAGACTAACCTGGTCACCTCCTATAACAAAATAACATCTTTTGTTGATGTGGGAAAAGCAGTGGTTGTTCATCAAAGTGTTTGGCACTGTTTCCCACATCCTTCTCCAGGACAAATGTAAAATGCAGACTGAATGAGTGGTCTATGAGATAGGCAAGGAATTGACTAAAAAGTAGTACTCAGAGAGTGGTGATCAATGTTTTTTACTCAGTCTGGAAGCCTGTCACAGGTGGGACCCCTAGGGATCAATATTGGACTCCATACCATTTTGAAGTCTTCATAAATGGAGAACTGCCCTATGAAGAAGACTGAAGGAGTTAGGTCCCAAGACACAGAAGGAAGTTTGTCAAAGGATGGCTACAAAGAGGACAGGTTCTGTCTTCAGAAGAAACCACATGGAGTAGATAAGGGGAAATGAGTATAAGTTGCATTATGATGATTCATCTCAAAATATGAAAGATACGTTTTTTACAGCAAGAGCAATCAGTCACTGGCACGAAGGCATAGTAGAGTCCTATTACTGTAGGTTTTCAAGCTGTGATTGGACAAGATACTAGATAATCTCGTCCAGCCTCCCTTTTCCACAAAAGGTTGAACCACACAGTCTTTAAAGGTCCCTTCCAACCTGTGCTATTCTACGAACTGTGCAGAAATCCAAACACTTAGACATCTCTTAATTTGCACCAACAAAACTCTCAATTTTATATAATAGAAAAATAAAAGTGTTCATATTATTTTTCTTTTTCCAAATGTAAAATACTTACTATTTAAAAAGATTCAAAGGATATGAAAAGAGAGACTTGGATTCTGGTATGAAAAAAACCAGACACCTAATCTTGGTTGAGTACTTCAGGGCAAATCTCAGAAATAATAAGAAATATCCTGAGACTAATGCTACTTATTAATTTTAGAATCTCATTTAAATTTTTTTTAATGAAATCTCTGTCTCTAATTCTCTCACTTAGTACAAGTAATATCCAATAACCTTCTAAAAATAGTAAAAGAAAAAAAATCAGTTTTGCATATTTCATTTTGAATATCTAATTTAAAAACCAGGAAAGCGAATATTTGCTTTACAGTTTTGAAGCTACAACCTATGGCACTACAGTTTTAACTCAGGTGTGATAAAAACTGTAATCAAACAATGGGATTACCTCTACTAACTGAACACATCCAATCTCCATTAAAGCCATCATGTGTATGGAAACTGCATCCAGCTGGAACTGATCGTTTGTGAGTTTTTATGATGTCAAGTTAATGTTTATGGGATAACCCAGCATCTTCATTCTAATTCTTCTGCTGGTGGATAGCCACTGTTTTTACTGCTGTACATTTTCTTCATCATGGACAGCATGAAGGAATATTTACCTTACCAAACTGTTAGGTTGGAAGAGCTAATAATGATTACATTTGTGGAAGCAAAGGGAAAGCATGTCTAAGTGACAGGACTGAGTAGCACAGCTCAGTGAATATGTGAAACTTTTAGCCTTTCCATTTGTATTCCTATACTGCTTGAGATATCTGCTAGAACATGCTGTTATTAAATACATGGAACATTACCATAATCACATAATCACAATCCTATAACACCCCAAGCAGAAAAAGGACTAATTTTCTCAGTAATCATCATCCTCTTGATCTATTTTACAGACAGAATGCTGTTTTCTAACACTGTCTAGTTCTCAAATTGAGAATTTAACTTAGCATGACTTACCTAGAAGGCTATTTGTATGTTCAGTGAAACCAATAATCTTTGAGCATAACATCCTCCATATTTTTTATTTTTTAAAATTTCCTTCTACTTCAAGCTTTTGTCATAATTCTGCAACAAAAGTCTTCTATTGCCAGCATTAGTATAATACTTCTTTCAACAAATCCTAAACTGAACTCTCTAGACACTACTGTAGTATATATAATAACAACAGAATCAAATAATGGTTTAGGTTGGGAGAGACCTCAAAGATCACCTAGTTTCAACCCCCCACCATAGGCAAGGGCACCTCCAAGAGGTCGCTCAAGGCCTCGTCCAACCTAGTCTTGAACACCTCCAGGAAGGGAGCATCCACAACCTCCCTGGCAACCTGTTCCAGTGTTTTACCACCCTCACTGTAAATAACTTCTTCTAGCATGTAGTCAAAATCTCCCCTCTTCCAGATTAAACCCATTACCCCTCATCCTGTCATTACAAGACCTTGTAAATAATCCCTCCCCAAGCAATGACAAAGATCAAAAGAAACATTATAACTTGATGTTTCTATTCAATTAGTTTTAGAATAGTTGATTTTTAGAAATCTTGAATTACCTTACTAATTTCATAAGGTAATATGTATAGTATAAATAATAATAACTGAAAACAATGAAAAAAAAACCAAAAGAAACATCATCACTTGGTATTTCTGTTTAATTAGTTACAAATTTCATAAGGCGATATAAATTTAAGAACTTAATTTTGCAGATTTTTATACATAACTCAGTAATATGTTGTTGACAAATAAGATTTCAAAATTAAGTCAACTTACTTTCAAAAATTTCCAAACTTTGGATCAAAAAATTTCCCATTCAAATATCACTCTACTTAGAATGTAAAAATAAGACAAAATAGATAGGGGATGTATGACTTTCTCTGTGCATTTAAATTATTTAAGTAGCACTTGAAAGTTATAGTTCTAAACTTTTGGATGGTATCTTTTAGAAGGGCTTATTAATATGCAGAAATGTAAATATGCCAGCCTTCCTCTTGAAGCCAATTAGGACAGTGTCATAGAGGCAGGGAATTAATGTGGCCAAGTCAGGAATTATAAAAATAGAATTATTTTATCTTCCTGAAAGCCCTGCCCCCAAACTATATACAAAACGAGTTTAGATTTATTTACAGGTTCTAATTCAATCGTGAATTCTTCAACAGGATGTTATGGGCAAATTTAGAGATTTAGAAAGACAGGAAATGGAAAAGGCTAAGCTATAAACACAGCTTTACCTCACTATGAATCAGGCTGAGCAGAGGATTAAGGGACCAGCAGGCTTTACTCACAAAGGTGAAATACGTGTTCGGCAATGATCCCTTGCTGGATTTCTCTGTGGCTCAACTGCGTTCTGATGCTGCAAGCAATATCCAATGCTCTGGATCTATGTGGCAGAAATCCAAGGCAGGTGGAAAAGCTGCCAGAGTCAAGAACATAGTGAAACATGACTTCCACAAGACAGAGATTTGTGGAAGCGATGCTGCCTCAGCAGTGGCAGAGGAAAGCCGAACTGCTCAGGTCTCCAGCTAGGAGTCGGCTCCTGTATGGTTTGAGAGTAGCTGGGCCTGAGTGCTGCCAGCAGCTCTCTCAAATGGATCCCAGGACTTGCTAAGCTTGCAAGTTTGCACAGAATTGTGCAAAAGTGAGGAGAATTGTCCAAAGGCAGGGACAGTGTAAAACCAAGAGCTGTATAAAAAGGTAGGAGCNAAACCCACAGGGTGGGGGGAGAAGAAAGGAATTTGGTGTGCTCTGGAACAGACAGCTGCTTTCTAGGTCTGTCTTGCTTCCTAGAGAGCAGAAAAGAGACACTGAACATTAATATTTTATATAAACGAGGCAATGAGGAGAGAAAAACAAACCATACCACCTTGTCTGTGAAGTTTATATCAAATCACATGAGGAATATATAAACAAGGGTGATACACATTTTGAAATAAAATTACCCATTAAACTGTATTTCATTTTATTAAGGCTTTTTAAACTTTGTTCTTTCCAAAATATAAGCAAATATACCCTGAAATTATTCAAGAATTGAGGAATTTAGTTCTGTTCATTATGTAGAAAACATGAACTGAATCTTATTTGTATGGAATGCTTTGCACGCTGAATATCAGTATCTGTAAAATTAAGCAAACACTTGAAAAAACTGGTTCTGTAAACAGCCTAACCAATGTTTCAGTGGTGCACAAACTTTTCAAGGTATGTGTGAAACAGTTGAAAATAGCTGGACTTGTGTCTGTAGTGACAATAATGAAAGGACTGGGTTACATAAACTTGATTTTAAAAACAGTTTAGGTTAATCATGTTAAGTAGCAAATATATTTTTGGTTTAACACGGCAGTCAACAACAGTACATCTAAATTTTCTATGAAAATGAAACATTAAACTATTGATGGCTTTACAAGTTCATGTTCTGGATGTTTCATTAAGGAAAGGAATGAATTTTTTTTCCCTGAGAAATTATTTCCCTGATGATGCAAAGTTATGGAACTCACTGTCTTTAAAAAACATTACACAGACTAATATATTTTATGTTTTACTCACATTCTGAATATCAACTATAAAATATTTCATTGTTATAATTAATTTTTTTTTTTCAATTTGTTTCAAGTGTGGTTCTGTTGCACTAGTGGTAGTCAACTTTTGAAAATGGAAATAGAACATAAAAATAGGACAATGTAAGAATTGAAGATCCTTTACCGAAATTTTAGTTATGTATTTATAGATAGAACATATTTCTTCTTTTCAAAGGCATATTTCAGCAAAAGTATCCCCAGTATAACCTTCTTTCCCTATTTCTGCTGATNAGGAGCTGTCCAAAAGCAGGGACAGTCCAAAACAGGAGCTCTGTCAAGGAGGGAACTCTTTAAGGAAGGAACAACGTGCCTTCTTCCTTGCTCTGTTTATACTTTTCTAGACAAAGGGCCCATTTGCTATTTATACTGGGCACAAAAACCAAGCCAACCACCAGCCCCATTCCCAGTGCGGGCTTCCACATGAGTCAGCACACGTGTGGAAAGGTGCTTCTTGCTGTTCCCCCTTCAAGTCTGCAGGGCAGGGGGTGGGGGTGGGGGGTCGG
>VWZE01013799.1:24477-76377 GCA_013396675.1 Eubucco bourcierii | reverse complement strand
GGCAGTCAACAACAGTACATCTAAATTTTCTATGAAAATGAAACATTAAACTATTGATGGCTTTACAAGTTCATGTTCTGGATGTTTCATTAAGGAAAGGAATGAATTTTTTTTCCCTGAGAAATTATTTCCCTGATGATGCAAAGTTATGGAACTCACTGTCTTTAAAAAACATTACACAGACTAATATATTTTATGTTTTACTCACATTCTGAATATCAACTATAAAATATTTCATTGTTATAATTAATTTTTTTTTTTCAATTTGTTTCAAGTGTGGTTCTGTTGCACTAGTGGTAGTCAACTTTTGAAAATGGAAATAGAACATAAAAATAGGACAATGTAAGAATTGAAGATCCTTTACCGAAATTTTAGTTATGTATTTATAGATAGAACACATTTCTTCTTTTCAAAGGCATATTTCAGCAAAAGTATCCCCAGGTAGCCACCTTCTTTCCCTATTTCTGCTGATTTTTTATCCATTTGAATTTGTGGATTAATGTACAATGCTGTAAAGCTGATGACTTCACTTATTTTTTACATTGTGGCTCTTACTGAGTGAATAAGCAGAATGACAGAGCAAGAAAGTGGCAATAACTGAGCAGCTTTGTAACAGGCCCGAAATATAAAGGAGAGACTTTCAGAAATTTCCCATACACTTTGGATAAACAAGGAGCCAGAACACCACCTCTTCTCCCACATTCTGTTAGCCTGTCTTCTAGCTCTCATTTTTCCTATTTTTGCCTCTTGAAACTGTGTTACTTTCAATTATTCTCTGCCATTGATTCATTTTTTCTTCTAATCTAATAATGTTTATTCTTTAAATCCCTTTCCTCAAAATGTTTCTCTTCTTTGCAGGCTTCTCCTAGGTCCTTCATTTAATTGAGATTTCTTCTCTTCTACCCTCTTATTTTCACTGTTGTCTTCATGCTTTCTTGTATTCCTCTACTAATTCCTTCCTCTGGCACTAAACACACTTCTGTTCCTTTTCAGTGTTGTTGTCTCAGTTTCATCATTTGGTCTCTGTCCACTGTCTTGGTCTGAAGGAGAGGGACTAAAAATGTCTCCATCCAGTGGAGAGAGATCTGATCTGATATATTCTTGTGTTGTGAAATTAAGGCATGAGCAGAGCCAATTTTCAAAAGTGAAACTATTTATTAAAGGAGAAAGAGGGAGGAAGAGAGGGAGAGAGAGAGGGAAAAACAGAGAGAGAAGAGCAGGAAAGGGATTATATTACCACACCCCACACTCCCCCAAGATGCTTTCTCTGGCTGGAGGAGGTCCAAGGAAGGGTGCTGCTGCTTTGGCTTGGAGGAGATTTTCCTGGATTCATCCTTGGCTGGAGGTGAGGAGGGAGAGAGTCTCCAAAGTTCAGTTTGTGTTGCCCAGGGATGTTACAAGTGAGTGATGTCTTCAGTGGAGTTCTTCCTCTTCTCCAGAGTTTTAACAGAAGGACATCGAACTGTTGGAGCGAGTCCAGAGGAGGGCCACGAAGATGATCAGAGGGCTGGAGCACCTCTCCTATAAGGATAGGCTACAAGAGTTGGGGCTTTTCATCCTGGAGAAGAAAAGGCTTCAGGTAGACCTTGTAGTGGCCTTCCAGTATCTGAAGGGGGCCTACAGGAAGGCTGGGGGGGGGACTATTTACAAGGTTTTGTAATGGCAGGATGAGGGATAATGGATTTAAACTGGAAGAGGGGAGATTTAGACTAGATGCTAGGAAGAAGTTCTTTCCAGTGAGGGTGGTGAAACACTGGAACAGGTTGCCCAGGGAGGTTGTGGCTGTTCCCTCCCTGGAGGTGTTCAAGGCCAGGTTGGATGAGGCCTTGAGTAACCTGTTCTAGTTGGAGGTGTCCCTGCCTATGGCAGGGGGTTGGAACTAGATGATCTGTGAGGTCCCTTCAATCTAAACCATTCTATGATTCTGTGATTCTTTTCTTCTTATGGCAGGCAAAACTTACGGCACAGCTCCTGGGATGCTGTTTCTAGGTTGAATGTCCATAGTGATGTCTTCTCCCACTCACTCACCCTCTGATTCGCTAAAGCTGGTATAGGTCTAGTGCCTTCTATTCAGTTTTATGAAACTCTGGCTGGCCACCCTAGTCACATTAATGCATAAGTGACTGACAGGTGTGCTATCAGTGAACAGAGCTGATGCATCAGGCAGGTCGTTTACAGCTGTTGTACATTCCAAGGGTCCTTGTGCCTGCAGGGGTCTGGCTTGGCACTGAGCTTTCCACCCCTCTGCCCCTTACTTCAATACACGTCTGGGCATTCAGGCAAACACCTGAGCAGCCGTTGTCAGGGTAGGAGCAAAGGTGATTTTTATCTTTATTGATTTACATATACAAGAAAGACAAGATTTAGTCTCTCATGCCTACCTACAATAAATACTTAAAATACCGAAAAGGCAGACATTTCCATGCTGATAACATAGAATAAGAGGGAAGAAATGCCTTTGTGCTCACACAGATCAAAGCATGCAGTTGAAAAGCTCTCTGCTACCTGCCATCTTACTGGGCTGTTAGAGGGAGGACCCTCTTCATCCCTCTTGTGAGCTTTGGCTGTGCCTTCTCTCCTCAGAATGTTCTGACACCGAGTTCCTTATAATGCCTCTTAGAGGCAGAAGACTGAAAATACTTTGACACAGTAGTAGATGAGGTGTGTTATGAATTGATTAGAAAAGAGGTGTATGTTCTTGTCTAGGTCACATTAAAGTAGCCACCTAACTTAATGAGTTGCACTGACAAAGAAAACTGAAGTTTGCTAGGAAAAAAGATTAAAGTTATTTTGCACTCATTCTATAGCTGTCATGTTGCACGGATATGTATTGTAAACATAATGTTCCAAAGTATGGAGATTACATTTGGTCTAATGGAACCTGACAGATACAGAAAGCTTTGGCTTTCAGTAGCTGTCCTTCATGAGTTACATTAAAAACTGATCTGCTCTTTTACGAGGGGAAAGCTACTAAGTTCAGTAAAGGGATTTGGTTTAATTAATGTTAATTATGTTATTTGGCAGTTGTTGATTGATAAAGTGCTTAGATATGCATGCACATCCACAACAAGGACTAGCAGAAAAATGTTTCGGTTTTGAAAGCAAATACTTTTACCAAAAAAAGCTATGTAATTCTGTTTTTTCTAGTTTGGATTTGTGATTACACTCACAAACATCTGCAATTTGATGTGATCTCACTGCAATTAACAGAGTTTATTTGAACTATTCTGTTGGCTAGCAAATACAGAGTTTTTGAAAAGAGTAACTCACTAGTTATAAATAGCAAATTATCTTATAGTTGATGCATTTTTTAAAATCACAGGACATGAAATTTATGTGCTTTTAGCTGAGAATGATGGATTTATAAGTATGAAGGGTTCCGGTTGAAATTCAAAGGATGCATGACGTGTCTATTGCTGCTTATAACAGTTAAAGTTAGTTGTTATAAGATAACCTCCCCAAACCCAAACAAATAACAAGCCTCACAACAGGAAAACAAGCCAAACAAACCACAGATGTTTATATCTAAAATTGATTTCCTAACACTCTTGGAGACTTTTTACCTTACTTCTATGCGCCTATCTTCATGAGAAAAAAAACCTTTATAAATCAGTATCTGTCTCATAAATATCTCACCTGGTAGTCAGATAACAAACAGAATTTAGTCAGAATTCGCTAAGCACTCTTATATAATTCCCAGGACCGTCACAGAAAATTCCAGAAGAAAAATACAGAGAAAAGCATGTTTCCTGAAATGCTTAACAATTGTTTGGATTAACTCAAAATTCACTTTTATGGCGAGAGCATGTCACAAGCATACATTTTGGCCGTAAATACAACACATTTGATGAAGCCTGTAACATTTTCCTGCCACTACTGTTCACACAGGATCAGTCCATGTCTTTGATCCTTCTACCACTGATCTCAGTATTTACTACCAGGACTGCATAGGGGCATACATTTGAAAAAATGTAGATGCTGCTAAATCTTATGAAATCATTTAAAAAACTCAAACAGCCAAACGAATGCTGTAATTGAATAAGAACACAGAAGTAAATTCAATCAGGTATTCCCAAGTAAACAACATAAAATAAAAAAGAAAACGACAAATCTAAAAGTATACCTACATTCCCCAACCTATCTCCACGGTCGCTTCCATTTTTCTTTCATCTGAGAGGCCAAGTGTTTTAATCAAGTTATTTTCTGCTTACACTTTTCACTTAGAATACAAACAGATAGTGTCAAGTCATAAAGATGACCCATCTTATAATGAATACAAAGTGCCCCAAATAATATCTCTTATAGAAGTGTTTTAATTGAACTGCCACACAGTAATTTAGAGATATAAGCAGATTAACAAAAAATTACATGGTTGGAAACAGATCCAAATTTATAAAAAATGGAAGATTTGTTGCTTTACAGGTGGTTGAAATACGTTTGATATTCTTACAAAGTTCACCTAGGTCAACTCATCATGTCTTTGGAGGTGACAAGTATAGAAACACTGTCTTTGCTTTTCTCTGAGTGAACTGGAATTCATAATTTTTTGTCACACTTGTCCTAGCTTAAATTCATATATTCTCTCTGTTAGGAAAGGTACTGTTGACTCTCAAGATTATTTTTTTTTTAAAGTCAATATAAAAATACATTATGTTCCATTATACCCTAGATGAGGATTTGTTCAGACTACTCTGTTCCAATTCTTAATTAACTAGCCTGAAAAAAAATGGGAGGAAATTTGTTCTGGGTTAATGAATTTTGGATGCAAAATGTATAACATCGCACACTGAAAATCAATTATCTAGCAGTCAACCCCTATTGTTATCATGCTTAAAATGAAGGGTGTGTAACAGTGAGGATTTCACAGAAACAAAATTCATCACATGCCCTTTTGAAAAATGCATCCCTCTCTGCAGTTTGAATAACACTGTGGGAATTCCTACCCCTCTTAGTGTCTTGATGCTTGGTGAATAGAATAGATGATTAACTTGTATGTTGGTTAATATTTCTGTCTTGCTGGAGCTAGTTCTTATTTCCCCTCAATTTGAGACATCAGAAATGAATTTAGTGCTGCCCTTGAATATTATCTCAGTTATGGGATTGAAATAACTTAAACTAACCTCATGAATGTAAATGTTTTAGGCAGAAGCTTTCCTTACATGTAATACAGGGATATTGCAGCACAAAGACATGCTATTAAGACACTGCTCGAATTTATAATATGAATTAATTGATAGAGTTTTTATGAAAATATGTACTTTCTCCAATCACATAGGCAAATTCACTGTTCACTGGAAACAGAGGAGACAACAACATAGTAGTCAAGGGCTATTGTGAACAATCCACTCATCTAACCACAGTGTTGGTCAGTGTCCTACTTAAGACAGATTTGGAGGAAACTTAACTTCTGTAGTTGTTATGCAAACATGACAATAAGTCAATTATCTTGCACCATAACTAGCGGACAGCCCAGGACTCATTGAGCTCTCCTGCACAACAGAGGGTTGCATGTCAAAATCATATTTTGAGTAGGGATACCTCTAAAGGTTATTCCTCTAGGCTGAGGGCTTCCTTGCTGCAACAGATTCTCACCAAATGATTGATAATTGCATGATAAACTTTGAAGCTAAGTGATAAAAATGATTGAGTGAACATACAGAGTTGTCCAGACATAAACTATTGACCAGTTCTGGGGCTAAGATTGAAATCTAACTGCACCTAGACTCCTCTCTCAGAGAGTTTAGAGAGTGAGGGACTTCTCTCTGAACCTTTTGATTCAATGGCACAATCTCCCTCAAAAGTTTTATCTACCCTTGCCCTCTCAAATAATCAAGTGTACCTTGCAATTTAATCTTGTTAAATTGTTGTTACATTTATTATCAAGCTTTGTTAAATCTCTGTTCTATATCAATAAACACATTGCTACTTCTCTTTATCTGGAATACCCTCTCAAATTTTTTTTAAAAACAAAGCCCAAAAAGTGAACCTAATGCCACATTCTCTTGTGGAAAATAAAATACTTATTACAATATAACAATTAGTCACAATTACAGGGCACTGATGTGAATTAAATCAACTTGAATAATTTCCTGTACTGCATTATTGTGCAGTTCTCTGAATCTGTGTACTGGTATGAGTGTGGCTGGAAGTAATAAGGCAGAACAGGAAAGGGTGGAGAGGGTGCAACAAAGTCTTTAATCCCTTACGTCACTGTGATATGCTTAGCTGGTGATCCGCTATTGGCTTCTGTCTATAGCAGGAAGAAACTATCTTCTCATCCATCACTGGCCATTCTTGTATTTCATTGTGGTTAAAAAGCAACCTGAACTCTTGGAAAGACTGGAAAATTATTAAAGGTACACTCCATGACCTTTTCATTTTAATGATTTTTCCTTTAGAATTCTTCCATTTTACTGATTCCTCCTTCTTATGGAGGCCTTATCCCATAATCTTTCCATCTTAGAACACCCAGTGAGTAAGACTGGATCTATAGGAGAAAGCCCAGAGGAGGGCCACGAAGATGATCAGAGTGCTAGAGCACTTCTCATAAAAGGTCAGGCTGAGGGAATTGGATCTGTTCAGCCTGGAGAAGCAAAGGCTCCAGGGAGACCTTATAGCAGCTTTCCAGTACCTGAAGGGGACCTACAAGAAAACTGGAGAGGGAGTTTTTATGAGACCGTGTCATAACAGGACAAAGGGCGATGGTTTTAAACTACAGCAGGGTAGATTTATATTAGATGTTAGGAAGAAGTTCTTTACTGTGAAGATGGTGAGACACTGGAGCGGGTTGCCCAGAGCAGTTGTGGACACCTCATCCCTGGAAGTCCAGGCTGGATGAGGCTTTGAGCAGCCTTGTCTAGTGGGAAGTGTCCCTGTCCAAGGCAGAGGGGTCAGAACTAGATGATCCTAAAGGTCCCTTCCAACTCAAGCCACTATGATTCTATGCATGTACTGAGGCACTGCAGTCATTTAACATTTTCACAACTCATGTTTACTTAGCTATGTTTTATGCAAAATGTGTTCAGTGTAGTTCAGAAAAAAAATCTATATAAATGAAATTAAATCTGATGGACCTTATTCCTTTTTTCACTAAAGTTTTGTTTTGTTTTTTAATTCCATTGGCTTCATTTGAGTCTCATCTTATTTACATTGCCATGCCATATACCAGAATTCAGTCTGCAATATCTTCAAAAAACAAACTGAAAAGATCTGTTCATATGATATTTTCCTGCCAATGTGGTTGATAGAAGAACCTACTGCCAGATATTTTAGTAAGGATTGTTTTGTTTGTTTGTTGTTTTTTATTCCCCAGCTTAGTTTCCATAACATGTAGCTGTGTACAGAAAGTCACACACACCAATTCTTTGAACTCAGGAGAAACCAGGCCAACATCACAGAATCATAGAACTTTAGAGGTTGGAAAGGATCTCCAGAGATCGACTACAGCCTCCCTTCCAAGACAGAATCCCCTAGGACAGCATCCCCTAGGATGCTCAGGAATGCATCTGGGCAGGTTTTGAAAGTCTCCAGAGAAGGAGACTCCACAGTCTCTCTGGGCGTCCTGTACCAGTGCTCTGTCACCTTCACTGCAACAAAATTTCTTCTCATGTTGAGCTGAAACCTTCTATGTTCCGATTTGTAGCTGTTGCTCCTTATATTATTGCTGCTGACCAGCAAAAAAGAGATTGGCCTCATCCACTTGACACCCACCCCTCAGATATTTGTACACATTGATGAGATCTCCTCTCAGTCTTCTCTTCTCCAGACTAAACAGCCCCAGGTCTTTCAGTTTGTCTTCATAGAGGAGATGCTCAAGTCTCCCAGTCATACTTGTGGCTCTCTGCTAGACTCTTTCCAGCAAGTCCCTGCCTCTTTTGAACTGGGGAGCCCAAAACTTAACACAATATTCCACGTGTGGTCTCAGCAGGGCAGAGTAGAGGAGGAGAAGAACCTCCCTGGGCATGCTGGATACACTTTTCCTGATGCACCCCAGGATGCTATTGGCTCTCTTAGCCACAAGGGCACATTGCTGTCCCATGCAGAACTTGCTGTCCACCAGGACTCAAAGGTCTTTGTCCACAGAGCTGCTTTCCAGCAGGACAGCCCCCAACCTTTTCTGGTACCTGTTGTTATTCCTCCCCAGATGCAAGACCCTGTACTTGTCCTTATTAAACTTTATGATGTTAGCCTTTGTCCAACACTCAGCCAGCCCAGATCTCATTAGATGGCAGCACAACCTGGCAGGCTGTCAGCCACCCCCCCCAGTTTTGTATCATCAGTGAACTTGCTGAGGGTATACTCAATGCCCTCATCCAGGTTGCTGATAAAGATATTGAGCAAACCTAGAACCAGTACTGATCCCTGGGGAACACTACTGTTCCCTTCCCTTCTTCTCCATCTCCTTCCTTTTCTCTCACCTTCCTCTTTTCATCTCCATCCTTTTTCTCTCCATCTCACTCCTTTCAGCACCACCTCCCCTTTTCTACCCCACACCATATTTTCCCCTTTTATCGCCCCAAACCCAGATCACCTGAGTCCTGTTTGAGTCTCCTTCCATCCCAGGTGTGACCACTTTGCCCTTCCTGCCCACTCCCCTTTTTAATCAGCCTCAGGAAAGGCAGAAGCCCTAAGTTTGCCCAACTGGGCAGAAGGCTCCTCCTCCAGTCATCGCTGGTGAGTCCCTATGGTGCACACTGGGTGACTGGGAAGGGGACAAAAGGCCGGGGGGGCCTGGTGGCCCCCCTGGTTAGGCAGGAATAGGCTTGATGATCATTCTAACAATTACCTATGGCTGCTGGTTGGGCCTCCTTACTTAGGCTGAGTTCCTCTATGTTCAGCTGCTTTCTTTCTGCTCATTTGTAAAACTGTAAAAATGCTAGGAATATGTCTGTGAAGCATTTTGAGAAGTATTGAATTAACATGGAGGAAATGTCTGAGAATCCCTAACAAGGAAAACGGAATAAAATGGAACTGCTTTCCAGCAGGACAGTCCCCAGCCTGTACTGGTGCCTGTTGTTATTCTTCCCCAGATGGAAGACTCTACACTTGTCCTTACTGAACTTCCTAAGGTTCTGAGATGGTAGGAAACAGCATACTTAAGACCAAATGAAAGCCATTCAGAAAAAAAGAGGGGAAAGATAAATATAAAAATCCTCTTTAAAGAAAATATGAAAATATCAGTAGAGCAGTTCTCAGAAGTGCTAGACACCTTGTTTTTTTCCTGATTCTACTTCTACACCTTTCCATCTTAAACTAACACATAGCTTTGACATTTTTTAAATATCTTGCAGAAATCTGTGAAAGGTAACTCAGTGTAACAGCAAACACACTTCCAGAAAACAAACATTGTCACACAGGCAGAGTGCTTGTAGAGTATCTGTGGTATTTTTTATCAGTCTGGACACAAAACATCACATCAGCTTAGGCTAGCCACTCGTAGGATTTGAATGTTGCTGAAAGACATCTGTATTCAAAGTGATACAGCTGAAACAGCTGCACCATGATGATCACATAAAGAATAACTAAGCACATCTGGTCTAGTTGCTGAAATAATTTTCAGCTCTACTGTTGGATTCCTTTTGTTTGATCTATGTATTACTTGCATTTTTTTTTTTTTTTAAATCTTGGAATCTGACACTGTTATTGACGTAGCCCTACACTATGACAAGCTTCTGTGTTTATTAACTGAAACAAGGAGGAAACTATCTGTAGAATCTCTGCTTATTCATGAGGTGCACAGCATACAACCTGAAACTAGATCTTAAACCTGAACCAGTAAGCTTTGGGACTGGAAACTATATAGCTACATTACATGGGCCATTGACTCAGCTAATTAGACTGCATATGGTGTCACACTAATGTATCAGAGAGTTAAACTGCCATCAGAAACAGAACTAGCTCTCCATGGAGTTAGGCTGTGACAGCTGGTTCAGCATGCTCTGGTGTTGTGAACACCTGACTTTAGAAAAATATGGATGGTAAAATTATGTCTGTTCTGTAAGCAAGAGCAGAAAGTGTAACTGTATGACTGCTCACTTCTAATTGTAGTCCTAGCTAGTAGTCATTAGCCTGCATGCAAAAGCCTGCTCTATCATTAAAGGAGGCCTCTGCCTTCATGACTGATAGGACCATGAGATCTCAGCCTTATGGAAGTACTTTTCTACACACTTGGGTAAGATACCTAGATCTAGGAGAAGATACAATAGTCCTTTGGCAAAAGATCATCAGGCTTGATACATGGGGCCTGTGAGTCTCATTCTTTCTTCCAAGCTAGCTTCTGAAGATGATTTAGTATTACTAATTTATGCAGTTTGATCCAGGTTGGGAC
Organism: Eubucco bourcierii; assembly: GCA_013396675.1. Lineage (NCBI taxonomy): Eukaryota > Metazoa > Chordata > Aves > Piciformes > Ramphastidae > Eubucco > Eubucco bourcierii. The sequence continues at coordinate 66,050 of VWZE01013799.1, read as the reverse complement.
TGTCAGTAGTTCTCTGAGAAACCTTTTCAGATCCCTTAAGGGAATTTGTCAGAATGATACCTGGTTTCTAGATTTCCTTAGATGTAGGAAAGCAAACATCTATTTGTTGCTGTTGTATTAGTGATGGACAAAACCAGCAACACAAGGATATGTGAACATCAAAGTAGCTCAAGCCGTTTATTGCTACAGCAGCAGTCTTTTTATATGCTATTCTACAAGTTGTGGAATACAATGATTGGATAAAATATTTTTTTAAACATTCTTATTGGATAGCAGTGAGGTGTTGCCTATCTTGGCACAGACTACTTTCAGTCTTGTCCTAAATGTAATAAGCTTCTGTACAAGTACCACACAAGGCGAGCATACCAATTTACTGTGTTTCTATAAAAGCATTACACAGATGCGGGTATACAAATTTTCTATGTTTCTAACCTTAATCTTCCTGCATCAAGGGTACACAGGGATGTGCTCTAGCTGACTCCCTTCCTCAGTTCCCACATTTATTACAAGTGATTTGGAGCTCAGCATGGGAGGCAGAATGTACCTGGTATTCTTCAGGTCATAAACCTGCAATCAAAAGCCAACAAGTCAATGAAATAAGCTTCCTGCCAAGCAAAATCTTGTGTACAGGGAGTACAGGTGAGGAGAAGGCTTCTGTCTGGCTTCCTACTCCTCTAGCATCTATGGAGTGCCAACAGATCAGAAATGAAAGCATGAACTAGAAAGTAAATGCCAAATCAGTGAAGTACAGTGAAAATGCAACTTCCAGAGTTGATGTTACGAAGACGATGATACGTTATGCCAATTGCCTGTCTGGGTATGGTCCAATGTACTGCTTAATAAATACAAGACATTGAGTTTTACCAAATAGAGATAATTCTCTTTAACTTTATTGATAGGTTTAGTAATCAGTCTCCAACAATTACAGTGTATTGATATAGTTTATGTTACTAAAATAGAGTATAAAAATTTATAACATTTAAGAAGGTACAAAATAGTAATTAAACGACTTATATTTATCACTAGAACTGAAAACATTCATCTTGTAATATATCCTATTCTATTTAGATATTTGCATTATAGATCAGGCTCGTTTCAGCTCTGGAAACAACAAAAAAGATTCCCAATTAAATGGAAAAGAACTATATTATTGTGTGGGTTCTTTGGTTTGTTTGGGTTTTTGTTGTGTTTTTTTTGTTTGTTTGTTTGTTTTTTCCTTCTGGTAGTCTCTATGACAGACTAATGCTATTCTCAAAAAGTATCTGAAGGTCATGTGCTTTAACTATGCAGCCAGCTCATCTTATTTGGCAAAAAAAGCTAGAAAAGCCATTTGAATCATAGAATCATAGAATCATAGAATGGTAAGGTTGGAAGGGACCTCAAGGATCATCTAGTTCCAACCCCCTGCCATAGGCAGGGACACCTCCCACTAGTACAGCTCACTCAAGGCCTCATCCAATCTGGCCTTGAACACATCCAGGGAGGGAGCATCCACAACCTCCCTGGGCAACCTGTTCCAGTGCCTCACCACCCTTACTGTAAAGAACTTCCTCCTAACAACCAGTCTAAATCTCCCCTCTGCCAGTTTAAGCCCATTGCCCCTTGTCCTGTCATTGCAGGACCTTGTAAATAATCCTTCCCCAGCCTTCCTGTAGGCCCCCTTCAGATACTGGAAGGCTACTATCAGGTCCCCTCGAAGCCTTCTCTTCTCCAGGCTGAAGAGCCCCAACTCTCTCAGCCTGTCCTCATAGGAGAGCTGCTCCAGCCCTCTGATCATCTTTGTGGCCCTCCTCTGGACCCGCTCCAACACTTCCATGTCCTTCCTGTGCTGAGGGTTCCAGAACTGCACACAGTACTCCAGGTGGGGTCTGACGAGAGCAGAGTAAAGGGGCAGAATCACCTCCCTTGCCCTGCTGGCCACGCTTCTCTTGATGCAGCCTAGGACTCGGTTGGCTGTCTGGGCTGCATGTGCACACTGCAGGCTCATGTTGAGCTTTTCATCAACCCAGACTCCAAGGTCCTTTTCCTCAGGGCTGCTCTCCAGCCATTCACCACCCAGCCTGTATTTGTGCTTGGGATTGTGCCTACCCAGGTGCAGGACCTTACACTTGGCCTTATTGAATTTCATCAGGTTGGCCTGGGCCCACCTCTCCAGCCTGTCCAGGTCCCTCTGGATGGCATCCCTGCCCTCTAGCAAGTCGACTGTGCCACACAGCTTGGTGTCATCTGCAAACTTGCTGAGGGTGCACTCCATTCCTCTGTCCATGTCACTGACAAAGATGTTAAACAGCACTGGTCCCAGCACTGACCCCTGAGGGACACCACTTGTCACTGGTCTCCAGGTGGACATTGTGCCGTTGATCGCCACTCTCTGGGTTCGACCATCCAGCCAATTCCTTATCCAAGCTTATTTGAAGCCTGCATAATTTATGCAGGTCAAAGCTAGACAGTATAAGAAAGGAAAATTTTAACTAATGAGATTATTACTAATGATCTCATTATGCAGTCCTTTCCCTTTTCAGAATATTGTTCCTGATTCTTTAAATTCCTAGCTCTACACATATGTGTATTTGTATGCACATATAATCTATTTCTTCAGATTAGGAAATGGTTTCAATGTACATTGGTTTCTATTTTTGATAGTTACATCTCTCTTTGGTTTTATATCTATTTACATATGTTAATTCCTTCATACTTAAACATATTTTTTGCTGTTTCTTTCCTTTTCTGTGTGTGTTTTTGTTCTTTTTGATCAAAAAATTTTAAAAAATTTTTATTTAAGTCCTTTCAGTGTAAACTGTATGGCACATCCCAGGGTATCAGTCTCCAGTAAGGCTCACTATATAGCTATAACAGGAGCAACCTAGTAAGCAATACAGTACCTGCTGGGAAATAGATTTACCAAAGTTAATTTTAAAAAAGATTCTTTTTCTTTTGCATAAAAATATACCCTTTCTGCACCATTCCACTTGAGAGCTAAAAGTCCAAAAAGAACAAATCTTACTTTTGAAGGTCTTCAGTAGACTCTCTCTCCATTTGGTACACAGGCAAGATAGTAATTTACTGTAGGAGTAAAGATTTAGTAAGTGAAACAGGCTAGACCCCAGCTCCCTGTGGCTGCCTGAAATGCCTCTTCAGCCAGCAGGTGATCTTACAGCAGCAGCAGTTTCTTACACTGCTGGTTACACTGAGCAGTTCCAATTAAGGAGGAGGATTATTCCCTGCATGGGAGCTGGCAAGAGCTCTAATGTCAGAATCATCAGGTTGGTCACAAAAAAAAAAAAAAAAAAAATTTAAAAAATTGTGAAGATGAAAATCACTGGTCTGATTTCACACCAGCCAAGAAAAAGTAAATAGATACCCAGGGTAACTATCAAAAGCAGCTCTGACAGGAGGTCATTATGGAAGACAGTTGGCATGTCTTTTAAATGTGTCTCGACATGTCTCTTCACATGACTACAATGCAGTTTGTGACCTCAGTTATCTAAGAACTGCTCCTCATACAGACTCTGCATCAGAGGAAGGAGTCTTTTTGCATACTTCCCTAACCACACTATACACTTATAATAGTCATGGTATTAGGTGCCCAGTTAAGCTATCTGCCCATTCTTACACATTTATCTAATTGATGATAAGGAAAAGAGAGGTTCTTCAAAGGGGCAACTCAACCTTCTTATAACTGAAGTTACTCAATATTTGGATCACTGTTTTGAAGCTTCTTTTTCTGCTGCCTACTGAAATCTGTTAGGAGTTAGAAGGGACCCAAAGAGATTGTCAACTCCAACACATCTGCCAGAGCAGACTCATACAATCTAGCTCAGGTCACAGAGGAATGCATCCAGATGGGCCTTAAAAGTCTCCACAGAAGGAGACTCCACAACCTCTCCGGGGAGCCTGTTTCGGTGTTCTGTGACCCTTACAGTAAAGAACTTCCCTCTTGTCTTGCTGCTCTGTCCTTCCTGAATAGTACATAGCTGTCCATGACAACATTCCATGTCTGTAGAAAGTAAATTTTAATTTATATAAATGGAAAGCTGAAGAGCCCGCTGGTGTTACAGATTCACTACTTTATAGTCATCAATTCAAATCTGGACAAGCCATGCAATTTATTGATCAGATAAAAAATAACTTCTAGCTTTTTTCATTGTGTTCAATATACATTACTTAACCTGTCGTGGTTTTTAAAGAGAGACGACAGAATGAAGCTCTCAAATGAATTAGGAGAGAAAACAGAATTATATTTGAAAAGAGAGATACAGAAAGACATTACAAAGCAGATACAACATCCATGGTGACCCCTTTGAACTTTCCCCCAACCCAAAACTAAATCTATAATCCCCAGTGCTCCAGTCCTCCCCCACCAGTGCCTACACCATCCATAGGCCTCACCATAAGCCTCTGGAGCCCCCAAAACAGGCCTGCTCCTTATGTGTTTGTCCTAATAAAAGCAGCTCCTGCCTGACACAGAGTTGGAGGAGAGGAGAGCAAGCTGGCCTTGCTGTGAGTTTATGAAGAGATAGCAGAATTACAGGATTAAATAACAATTTTCTAGTCCCTAGAGGATTTTTTAACCCTATAGTTCCCAGTCTGGGACACTCACCTTATTTACCAAGGAATTTGTTTTTGTTTTAATAATAACTGCCACGTATCTTTTAGTCACCTTCTACTAAGTTTTTTTATGAAGTGAAAATAAATTTAAAATATTTTCCTTTTGGACAAATTGATACTACAAGATATACATGAGCTTGATGTCCCTGTAGCAGATATCCTTTATTTCTGTCCAGTATTTCCTGATGCACCTATCTGATGTGCAATACACATGCAGGCAATTTTCACAGAACAGATTTATTAAAAATATATATATAGGCATGTAAAGTCTGATGTGTTCTTAATATGCTGTATCTAGTACACTTTGAGAGATGATTGCTGCAAGAGCTGAGAACAGTATTTTCTTTTTTCCACAGGCTCCAGTAAATGTGTTTAGTACTGCCAGATCTTATTTCAGCCTCATCCAAAGTGGATCCTATTGGGTCTGTCAAACTGAATTTGATTCAGTCATTTTGAAGAGAGTAAGTTCTTTATCTACAGGTGTTCAATAGGGCATCCAAAGACCTGAATAAGATCAAGATACCTATTCATTCATTATGTTCCCATTCTTTTCTCTTGGTTTAAAATGGGATTTAACTGGTTAATCATGAGAAACTTCACTTGAGATACCTAGAATATCTTGGAAATTCAGATGAACTAGAAAATTTGATGTTCATGGCTACAAGAATTTTAATGTATTTCTGTATCTATGTACCTATGCCTTTATGTTCCTCCTGTGGTTGAGAGAGTTTATCGAATATTTATCAAGAAACTTTACTGTTCTGCACTGAAGTACAAAGACACTTTACCATCCAAAATAATACCTTATATTTCCTAATGCAATATAACTAGTCAAATTCTTGTTGTGTCATCAGTTCCAAAATTGCCACTGATCAGAGAGTCTCATTGTCTGAATTGAATCTACAGTCAACAGTTATTAAACAGATATCAGATCCTTGAAGCCGTATTTCTGAGAAAGTTAAAAGGAAGGCTTCTTATAAAACAAAGATATGATTTTGTGTGATTTTTACAATTCAGTCATTAAGTGTTGCCTCTTGACATAACCTTGAACATCTGAGGATTCTTCCTGTTTGTAAATGTGTGCAGAAGATGCATACAACCATATAGAGATACCACAGTCTCTGACAAAACAAAACCAAACAAGAAGACACACTTCTCTTGCTAACAATTCATGTGGATGTATTCGTATGTTGTCTGGTTCACAGCTGATGTACTTCTGGAGGACATTCTTGTCTGTGTACTTATTGTTACAGAACAGATACACAGAAGATTTTCTGAAAACAAAATAAGTCAAAAAAATCAACAAGAAGTTGGGAACATCAGCTTGAGGAGCACCAGTAAAATTTACTCATTTGAAAGGTTTGTCTCGAGTTTTATTAAAGTTCTCTTTTTTTTTTTAATCCCCTCACTTCTGTAACAGCTAGCTTTAGCACTCACATGATGATCTGATAACCTAGATTGATTGGCTGTTATGGACCTGGGTGTGGATGATGTTGAGGTGAACAGCAAATTTCTGTATTTGTGCTGTTAACAGACAGAATCACTAAGACCGTTTTTAGAGCAGATTGGGAAGGACTATAAGCCTTGCTTTACAGCGTGATGACTGTAAGACCCAAAGTACTGAATTATATAGGAAGAAGGAACAATTATAGATAAGTAAAAGAAATCAATATGTAGGGTGTTTTCTTTCTTTTTTTTTGCTTTTCACTGGATGGCAATGTCCACTGATGGAGAATGGAATGTGCAATTGTTACTGTGGTCTACAAATGGCTTTTTTTGATGAGGAAGAAAGTTGTTTTGATACCAGGCTGAGATTTAAAAGTTATTGCAGAATGGTTCAAATAAAATCCATCTAAAAGTGATCAAGGAAAAGCCAAACCAGAGGAGGCACAGCAGTAGTATCAAAACAGGCATCTCTTATCCTTCAAAATACTTAATTTTTGTCTTTTAGAAGGCAGCAGCTAATCAGAACTAGTAACAGATTATCAACAGAAGCTGTGAAGCTGCTACAGTCATTAGATGGCAAACACCACTAGAAAAACTAAAATAATAAGCAGCAAAAACCTACAAATTAAAATCATGATATGGTGACATGATATTGCAATAATTTTTTATAAACAATGCTCAGCTCAACGGTGTCAAATGATGCTGGGTGCCAAATTCCAATGAAAATTATTTTAAAATCAATGAAAGCATTTGAGGCAAAGAAACTATTTTAAATTTTATACTTACCATAGAGAAACTTGCAGAAGATTTCAAACTTTGACCAGTGGCACACAACTTTTTTTATCCCTAGAGTGAGGCTAAAACTAACTCCTACCTTTCAGAAATATTTTTCAGCTTCAACTGCAGCAATTTCAAGTCTTTGATTACATTAAAAATAGATTTTTTTGTTAGTTGAAGGAAAAAGTATTCAGAACAAACTCTGTATTGCATTAGTGTTTTTCTTTCATATGAAAAAAATATTTTTAAAAGGGTAAAACAAATTTATGCTTCTGTCACCTAATGTATCAATATACCTATATCTTATATTTGTATAGTTTCCAAATGAATGAATTTGTTACTGCTTACAATTTCTACATTAAACATTGTCCTAAATATTCTGATAGAATCATCTTTCAGTCATCTTAAATGAAGAGAAGGATATAATGCAACTGACAAATAACCATTCACATGCAACTTTCTTTATGTAAGAAGGTCTTTTAAACTCTGAAAGACTAGCAGTCATACATAATTATGTGCATGAATTTGCAGTTACAAAATTCTATCTTTAGACACAAGAGAAATGTCATCATCGTTAGTCTGACACTGCAAAATGCCTCATGTCCCTAATTAAGCAAACTTTCCTAAGAGTTTTCAAAGGGTACAGTCCTGAAGAAGCAGGGGGTGGAAAGTGGTGAGGACAGAGAGGGGTGAAATAAGGGAAAGCTTAGTTCTCTTTTTTGCAGAGCACAATAATTGTGTGCGTAGAAATTCCAGTCTGCTCTGTTAGTTTGTAACCATAGCAACTCCTGCAGAAGCCAGAGGCGAAAACAGAATATTAGGTGGTCTCTTTCCTCTAGACCACTGCAGTAGAAAATAAGCAAAAAGGGGAAAGAAAGATGGTAGAGACTTTTGTTTCAGGAAGTTTATGGTGTAAATTTCAAGAGTCATTCCTCCCCATCCTCTTCTACTGAGCCTTTAAAAAGTTATATTTGACTCCTTTTTTAAAAAAAAAAAACCAACAAACCTATTCCAAAATAATATGATTAAAATATCTGGGTAGAGGACAGAAGGTTAGAAGGGTAGACAAACCTTTATTGCAGCATTTAATTACATAGAGAATTATTTGTGCATAAAGAGTGTTTTCTTCCTTTCTTAAATATGTATAGCCAACCGAATGGTAGGGAACTATTTTTTTTCCCCATCCATGAGATGCAAATAATATTAATAAATGCTTTTTTTCTTTTTCCTGTAGAGTAAGCAATCTTCAGAATTAAAAGAACCAACAGTTTGCTGTCTTCTTGTGTGCACAAAGTCCTTTACTTCAAACACTTTTAAGAATATATTTTTTATAAGGAATTGCTTTTAATAAGATGATTTTGTGTGTACTTATTCCTTTCATCAAATTTTTGGAGGGCCTTGCATTTTTTGTTCAAGGTTTTGAAGCCCAAAACTTCCAAAGGGAGGAGGAGAAGTTTTTCTTATCAAAATCTTTTGCAGTTTTCATAGAAATGTTGAATGCCAGCTACCAGTCAACTCTAGGTAAATCTGTTGGGCTTGTTGACTGTCCAGCCAAAGCATACGCATAGCAGACATCTGTAGTCACAGAATCCTAGAATGGCTGAGGTTAGAAACTACCTTTTGAGATCATCCGATCCAACTGCCCTGCTTAAACAAGATCATGTGTGGCAGGTTGGTCAGGGTGGTGTCCAGTCAGGTTTTTAATAGCACCAAAGGATGGAGCCTCTTCAACATCCCTGGGAAATCTGTTCTAATGTTTTGCTTCCCCTTAATAAGATCCCTCTCTTTACCCTTCATTTCTCCGTGTTGAATAGCCCTATCTCTCTCAGCTTCTCCTTATATGATTGGTGCTTCGATCCCTTAAACGTTGTGTCTGTGTTGGACTTGTTTCAGTATACCACTGTCTTTCGTGCACTGGGCAGCCCAGAACTAGACATGACACTCCAAGTGTGCCACGAGGATTGAGTAGAGGATCACATCACATGACTTTCTGGCAATGACAGTGTTCTTCCTAAGCCAGTCCAGGATGCCACCAGCCTGCTTTGCCATTGGTGTGCACTACTGGTTAAGATTCTACTGGCTGTCCTCCAGGGCTTACAAGGTTCTTCTCTGCGTAGCTGCTTTCTTACTAGTTGGTTTCCAGTGTGTACTGATGCCTGGGTTTATTCCTACTCACATGTGGAACTTCACATTTCATGAGATCCTTCTTGACTCAGTTCTCCAGCCTCTGAATGGCAGCACACCCATCTAGTTTAACAGCATCTTTTCACAGTTTTCTGTCATTAACTTGCTGAGGATACACTGTCCTAGAGTCCAGATCTGCAACAGAAATGTTATACAGTATTTGACCCAGTACCAAAATTATTAAATTCCCTTTAACTGAAGGGTTAAACCTGACCACAACACCTAGGGTGTGGTAGTTTAGCAAATTTTTGATTTATGTCACTGTGTGCTTACCTGACCTGCACTTTGTCAGTTTGTCCATTTGAGACAGTGTCCAAAACTTACTAAAGCTGAGGTAAACAACATCTACTGCACTTCCCTCATCTACCGAGATAGCCACCTCATTGTAGAAGGCTATAATGCTGGTTAAGTATGATTTCCTTTTCATAAGTGCATGCCAATTACTCCTAATCACTTTCTTGTCTGTCTGGAAATAATTTCCAAGAATAATTGCTCAATCAGCTTACCAGACACCAAAGTATCGCTGACTAGCCTGCAGTGCCTCAGATCATCCTTTTAGTCCTTCTTGGGGACAGAAGTAATATTTACCGTCTTCCAGCTATCAGAAAGTTCTCCCAATACCAGTGACATTTTAAAGATAATTGCCCTTCTCTGCACTCACTCCAGCACCTCGACATCTCTCTTGTGTTGAACACACTACTTGAGGTGTGGCTTCACCAGCATTGAGTATGAGGGGACAATCACCTCTCTACTCCTGCTGGACACAGCGTTTTTAATACAAACTAGGATGCTGTTGGCTTTCTTGGCCACCTGAGTACACTGTTTGCTTATATTCAGCTGCTTGCTGATTAGAACCTCCAGGTCCCTTTCTACCAGACAGCTTTCTGGCCATACTTCCCCAAGCCTGTGCTTAGGGTTGTTGTGACCCAAGTGCGGGACCTGGCATTTGGCCTTGTCGAAGCTCATACCATTAACCTGACCCAACAATCCAATCTTTCCAAAGCTCTTGGTAGTGCCTCCCTGCCCTTGTGCAGATCAACACTCCCACCTAACTTGTCACGTTGTGGTAGGCCTGATTAGGCCAAGATAGGCTTATACATGTTCTGACTCGCCCAGACACGTTTTTCTGCTCTCCCTACTGCTGTTTTGGGGAGAAGCAGCTGTGGGAAAGAGGACAAAGAACCTGGAGCCACTGAGTCTAAGGACTCTGGCCATTTACATCCTGTGGTAAACAAGGTGCACAGGCTCAGCTTGTGTATGCCTTGTGCAAGGCCTGTGTTCTGCCCTAAAAAGGTTAAAGCAAGCCTATGGCCTCACCTAATTTGGTCACGCTTGGCTAACTGTCATTCTGATTGGCTATTCTGTGTCCAAAGGCCCATTAGTCTTAGGCTGTATTGATAAAAGGAGATAAGCAGGTGATAGGATGTGCTATGCTGTTGCATCTGTGCTTGCTACTCTCTCCACTGCATCCTGAACTACCTGGAAACTACCTTCCAAGAGTTTACCAGGAATGCCTCCACATGATCAGCCTGCATAGCCAGCGTGACATCGTGCTGAGGCTGCACATCACAAGGCATCCTACAGGAAGTCCTGGAGGTACACAGATTGTCCAGAGAGATCAGGACCAAGTTAGAGATTGCCTACCTCCTTTCCCCAGCACCCTGAAGCCTGGGAAGAATCAGAAGTCTCAGCAGATGACAAGACAGTAACAGAATTCCCTGAAAGCATTTGGGTACTGTCTGAAGCTGTAGCTAGCCCTACGAGTTGGCACATAATTTTGTGAGTAAATGCTTAAAGCCTCTTTTAATTCACCATTGCCTTCTGCCATAAGCAGAAAGAAACTCCTTGAGTCAATCTAGTGGACAAGTGGTGTATTGACAGCAGGAACCTTCTCTTCCAGTTCAGTTAAGTTCAATTAATGTTATATATTATTACTAATCTCTAGATCCTATTTTATTACCTGTATAAAGCTTCCATGACTGATGCGAAGAACCAGTTATTATTAAAATTAGTGATTGGGATGGTGAGAGTTCTGAATATTGAATATTAATAAACAATATTAATCTTTAAAAATAATCTCACATTAATTAATTACACTTTCATGTCATCTGTGAACTTGCTGATGACACACTCTATTTCAACTAGATGATGTTAAACAGAATTTTCTGTTAAGTGTATCATTTGCTAGGAAGTTCATTTGCTAGCATCTTCATCTTAGCAAACAGAAATACTTCTTTCAGAACCCACAGTAGCTCTGCACTATACAACACAGATTTATCCCTAAACACTGATAGGAATAGAAGAAAACATTTGTAGAAAATGAAAATGACCCTGCAGTGAATTTTGCAGCTCTAAAGATGGGAATGGTTAAGACTGTATCCACTAAGGAAAGTAGCAACAATAGAAATAATAGGCACTTTGTTTCACTTGCTGGATACGTTTCTGTATGTTTCATCTACATTCACATCTGTATTTTGTCGTGTGTTTTTTAACAAAACAAATGCAAAAATATCACTTCAAATTGTCATTTAATGTCTGAAAAACACATGGCCCTTTATTTTTTGCTTAAAATACTAAGGATATTTACTTGAGTTCCCCTGCAGAGCAATCTGGTTAATTGTATTTGGAAAGACCCAATGACATTGGCGTAACTGTAAAGCTTTGATTTGAATACCCAAAAGAAATCTGCCAGGCCATAATAATTTCTCCTCAAATGCCAACTGTATTTCTTTACCTGAATCTGAAACCAGACAGTTTTCTATGTGATTTGGGATTCTACTGTTGGGTGACCACCCAGTTCCACTTTGCCCAAGATACTTTTTTTTTTTTTTTTTTTTTTTTTTTTTTTTTTTTTTAAGAAAATGCAAGTCATGGATATGGCAGTGACAGTGCTCTGAACAGAACAACTGATGTGTCAGGAGTGTAGTATATGCCAGTACTATACCCTAATTTACCCCAGCAGCAAGGACTCTTCTTGAAACTTACTGCCTGACACATTAGAAATGTACCTTTTACCAGCCTCCTGTATTGCTTAAAGGAGGAAAATATCTCCTGATCCTGGGAATAGGTATATCACAGATCCCTCTGGGTGTGTTGTTTCATTCAGGAATGGTTCATTGTTTCATGTCTTTATTGCATACTGTCAAGAAATCGGCAGTCTTAACTTTAATGGTATTATTTGGTTTACATCACGTAACCAGAGGTCACAAAGGGATTTTTTTTTTTTCCTTCCTCACCGCTTTTACAACTATCATGCTTGTACATACAATAATGTCAATGCCTTCATCAATGTCTAGGTTTCTCTGCAGAAGCAGCGGAGCCATACCATCTGTTCCACTTGTCTAAATACAGTAGCTCAAGGGTAATGTACAGCTGCTCATTTATAAAATTTTGCAAGTATCTGTAAAACAAAATGTTTTGTCTGGCTGAAATCTCCGTCTCTAGCTTTAGAGGGGTTTTTGTGTGTTTTGGGGTTTTGGTTTTGTTTTTTCCTCAAATGGCATTGAGTTGTGTAAACAGATGATCCTAGCAAGTGGCCCTCCAGCCACTGAGAGTTTTGAGACTTATTAGAGAAAGTCAGATTAGACAACTAGCAAGTTCTTAGCACATATGTGCGTGTGTGTGTTCAAGCCAAGAATAGTGCTATCTACTCCCATTACATATTTGTTTTTCAGCTGGAAAATATACTCAGCAACTCCCCAACCTGTAAGAAATGTTGACAACTTTCATTTCTGACAGGAAGCAGCATTTTCTCATTTGCCTCATCATCTCATTCACACTGCAAATGACATGATGATAATGAATCACATTATTTGCACCGTGATGACTTGACTAAGTAATGGAAGCACAGCTATTCTGGAGAAAGCTGAAAGCAGTGAATCTTTACAGGGTAAAAAACCACAGGCAATTACTGTCATTTAGCAGCTGAACTTTCCACTTGAACAGAAAATATAAAAGGGGAATGTTTAAATCTGAGGCTGCAAACTAAAACATAACATATATAAATTAAACATTTACATTTATGGTTAAAGGAGGAAAAATAGAGGAAAACAAATGGAGAAACCTAAGCTTGATATATCTGCAAATATAGTGGGCACTGAGAACTCACACTGGCTTCATTGACTGTAGTACTCTCCAGAAAAATAAGTCTAATTCATCTTTCCATAGAAGCAGCTAAGAGAATAACATACATTTTTTATGAGAAAATATATAAATCTAACTGCAAGAAAAGCACAGCACCATATGAGAATTTTCAGGATAAAAGAACAAATGAAAGTTTAAAAAAAGTTGTGACTGGACAATGCTATTGATAAGAAAACACAGAGAGTCACCACAGTGCAGGTGTTATGCAGAAACTTGTCCCACACAATATATGTATGAATTCCTGATTTTCATACTTAATGTACATGGATGCTTGGTACAAAACATGGAGAAACAGGAAACTTCTGAGTAGCCAGGTGCATTTGCAAGCAAAATATGAAAAAAAAGACCTTTTCCTTTCTCTAAGCCCTGATTTCAGCAGAGAATCCTACTATTTGGAGTGCAAACCAGAAGCTTAGCCCCTTGTGTTTGCTGTGCTCTTTTGTAGATGGTAGGTCTGTGTGCAAGATGAAACAGACAGCTGAGATATGGTTTATGGAACGGTTGTCATACTCAGTTGTATGATTAACAGTCTGAGAGATGATGAAAATGGAGAGCATGAATCTTTCTCTCTCTCTCTCCCTATCTATAGTACTTACTGAAGTTTAGTTTCCAGAGCAATTACATTCAAAGAAGGAAGGTTGCTTTATCTTAGCATGATATTTGAACTGGCAAAGATGGCAGCTCTAGCAGATAAAGGAGAACTCAGGCTGACACTGAGAATTGGAGGTGGTAGTCCGATGTTCTAAGAACTAGGGTGAGAGATTTTGGCTGGGAGGAAGCCAGCGAAAGTTTAAGGTCTAGGGACATTTATATTCATGTCAGTTCCCAATTCAGTCATGTATGTGCCCAGTCCTAGTCATGCTAGATGTACTTTCACAAATTATGCTTTGTAGCAAAGAACTTTCTGAATTCTGACAGCTCAACATAAATTAAATGGCAGCAGATCAAGCTGTAATGCTTCAGATTTTGCATTCCACTGTATCTTAAAATATGGACAGCTATACAACTGGTAATTATAAAAAATAATATTAAGAAAAGAAAAAGCTTTTGTATTAATTTAAAAGTTTTAATTTAATTTAAAAGTTCCATAGTACTGTAAATGTCTGTTGCATATGTTGGTTCTAGTTGTTTCTACTTAAGTGGAAGTAAAATACGGAACTGAGCATCCCTGTGACACTTGGAAATACTCTGAAAAAGAGCAGCAGTTATTTTGTTAACCTAACACTAGCTCACACATAAAGCATACATTTGCCTAGTGGAAATATATGAGAAAAGGCCTTAAAAAGAAGAAAACCAAAACCAACCAACCAAAACAACAACAACAAAAAAAAAAAACCCACCCAAAAAGCAGTGTATCCATTTTGAAACTGCAAATTAAAGGAGACTGATTATTACCATCAAATAAACCACAAGAGAAGCAGATTAACCAACCTGGGAATTTTATCACTGCAGACAATGTAATGTATCATACATGAACACAGACCGTCTTTCACTATCAGCAATAACACTGATTTCAAACATTTTGATGATAAGCTTAATGTCCGATGCCTTATAATTTGCTATGTAATCGCCTTTCTAGAAAAAACAGGGGCCTTCCACATGTGTGATGAGATATTTATAACCTGTTATTAATAATTATTAATATATCTGAACATTAATAATTGTTATTCATATTCAAAAATTTGGGGAAAATTCCCTCAGATTCTTTGGATTTTCGGTCAACAGGAAATATTTGCACAAAGGATATTTATTAACACAGAATTAAACAGTTTTAAACAATCAGAACTTGGAAAAATAGGAATGCGAAACAGGGACAATTCTAACTGTGCTGCAGAGGCTTAGCATTAACCCCAGCACATGACACTCACGATGCCTTGGATCCCTGAGTCAGTTTCCTGTACAAAAACGCTTCCAAAACTCACGATAATGATTCCATGGTAAAATACAAAATATTCCAGGCAGAGGGGGAAGAGAGAGTTGCTGCGGAGCCAGTGTAAGCTGCAAACACGTGGTGTGAAGGTTTGGGAGTTCCCCTCCCCCCCACACTTTGTAAAATGACCCAGACTAGCACTCAGTCGGCTGGAAGTTAAATGATGAAGCTCTATTTACAGCTTTGCACAATGTACAGCAGATATTTACACTATATACAGGATATTTACAGAAATATACAAGTTAAAGGTAATACAGCAACACAACTCCCCTCCCAGAAATCAGAGACCCCAGGAGGGGCTCCCAACCACCCTTCCACCTTCTCCCCACCCCTGTACCTTACCCCAAGGTTTGCCTTACGCACAAGGTAAATTAGGAGGATCGGCCAGGAGGGTTAGAAGAAAAATGGTTAGTGAGGATTAATCAGCAGAGGAGCCAGAGCCCAGAAGCTGCTGGATTGCCCACCAGCAACTCCTGCTCAAGCAAGCGACAGAGAGAGACTGACTTATCTAATGTTTTGGTTAGTGTTCCTAAACAATTCTCCAGCAAGCGTATGAGTGAAGTAGACATCATGATGTTTTCCTCTCACAGCCTATAGTGTCATTTTCTCTATTAAAATATTCTAATTAGCCTCAAACCAGCACACGTGGCCATGGCAACTCCCAGTCTTAAGAGCCACACTAAGGGGTGCTGCTTCCTGCTGTGCAGGGAAGGCTGTCTGTGTAGGAGAAGACCATCTCTGAAGAAAGGCACAGCTTCTAAATCACCCCCCCTTAAATAGACCAATTTGAAAGTTAAACTGACCAATGGACATTTAGCATCCTTGTACTGCCCAATGCATTTAAAACTTCATGCCTTGTGTGACCACACAGGCACGTTGAGGGGCTGCACCAGACACCTGACTCTAAGCTCCTAGCCCCAAGGCTTTGCTTTTGTGCAATCTACTTCAATTTCCAGACCCTGAACAGAAGGAGGACTAAGCGAGGGTTTAAACCAACCTGGCAGGGTTTATGCCTGCCAGGACAACATGGCTACTAGCTTTCCCTAGTTTAGTAGGAATATTTAAAGTGCTATAAGCAACACAAGAGATGAATCACTGTTGCCAGTCATGAAACTTGATATAAGTGGTATAATTCACATGTCTATACCTTACTGAAGAGACAGCAAATTGTGTACAGTTTTGAAGAGGATGTGGTTGGTTATCAGAGCAAACCACTATCTGGTTATATTTTTGTGACGACTTCACTGTTGATCAGATTAGCTCTGCTGCAAGGAAAAGCAGGGTGCATGGTTGTTCGTTGAGGTGTTGTATTTAGCCAGAGGTCTTTTGAACGTGGAGTAGAGGGAGCAAAAGGGTAACACAGGGTTGCAAAGAGCTTGACCTTTGATAGCAGGCTGACTAATTTTAGAGATTTCTGCAACACAGACTAGAATTATACTAGATTTATTTGCAAATATTTGTTTCAAATTTAATGGAAAATGTGTGGGGTTTTGTTTTCCCCCCAGTATTTACAGATATATTGTGCTCTAAAATGTTCTTTTATACTCCGTTAAAATCTTACTTTAAAGATTGCAAGCCAGCATTGCACTATCGTTGTCATCTAGGAAGGTTAGAGTAGAAAAACACCTATAAGTACACATACCCACCACTCTCTCAGCAGTCCCTACATATGGCTCTTTAAAAATTATAATTTGCTCAACTCAGTAACAGACTAAAATATAACACGTTGCATGTGATGACTAAATTGAGGCACCAAAGTGGCCAACAAACATGCAACATTCCCTTCTCCAATGAAGATGACAGGGGACATTGCAAAGGTGATGGGGGACCTGCTGACATTTAAGTAACAACTTTGACCCTTAACCCAGAGAAGGGCCATGAAAGGAAACCAATCCTCATTCGAGCAGGATCTTTAAACACCATTATGCCTTCTTGTTATCCTCTCTGTTCACCACGTGCAAGATGTTGTATTTCAGAACACTCTTTGTCCTCCTTCTAGTTCAGTAAACTTGGCTCAACTTTGGCCTCTGCTGTCATACTGCTGGAATTATTTGCTGCATCTTTCTGAGTCTGTTCAAAAAGAGAAAAGGATACAGGACAAACTGCAGTCCTCTCATGCTGGCTCTGGTCAGTGTCCTATCACACTGACTTGGCAGTATAGTAACATACTAAGTTGCTGTGTTTTAACTTAATACACACTTTTTTATGCCAGATCACTAGAAACCATGCTTATGCTTTGTTCCTATACTAACGCTCCACTGATGATTAATCCTTCTTAGTTTGTACATAACTATGTCGAAGTCCGTGAGGACACCATGAGGATGCATTTTAAGCTTTACTTTCTGTAAGCATCACAGGTGTAACATAAGAAAGGAAATTTCAGTAATTCAATAATGATATAGTATGGACCTCACATACCTTCCTAGATAATAGCAAAACTAAATTTTCCTTTCTTGTGTGTTACAAAAACTTTAATAATTAAAATAGATCAGTTGTGCTCTGTCTGTGGGCTAGCATGTGACTAGACACAATGACTTGTTTATGACAGAGTCTTTTTGTAATATTATCAAGATTAGGACATAGACACAAGCACCTACTCAGAACTGCATATCTTATAAAATATTACTGTGGTCTATGAGGTATTTTCAGATGGGATAAGGTGATTCTCAGATGAGACTGCCAGTTGCATAGATGTAAACCATGCTATCTCTACTGCCTTCAGGATTAAAGAATGGTCAGCAGTCCGTTTAATATCAACACTGCTGCTGATACACAACTGTACTCAGAAAGCCTATGTCCAGAGAATATTATTGCTGCAGTTCTGGTCTCATGCATTGCCAGTTTACTCGTTGTTTAAAAATGTTGTTATTTCAAAAGCCAGCTCTGATTTATTCTTCGTTATTCTGATTCTTTGGTACATGTGATAAAACCCTAAATTAATTTTAGTAGCTGTTTTCTTAGTATAGTTTTGCTTTGGTTTATTTTGTTCAGATTTTTAGTTTAGATTAACCAGTTGGACACTTTCCTGCCTTCCTTCCAGGATATCTAGAATAATCATCTGGAAGAGTACTTAATTTTTTAATTTTTTTTTAAAGCTTACTTTCCCCCCTCCATCTTCCTTAAATAAATGTAGCACTTCTGAGAACCACTATTTAACAAATGATCATTCTTGCTTTTCCAAATAACATTCTGCTTTCCCCAGGAATACATATAACCTACTGGAAATATTTCAGAAAATATAAAATAGGTTTAATTTTCAGATACATAGGAATGTCCCTACCCTATCTGATGGCTACTACAAAGAAAGACTGAGATCGTATAAAAGTGTTGATGATACTTTTCTGAAGCAGAGGTACATTAGGAATAGCAGAGCAATTATTAGCTGGTTTTGTACATACTGTGAATTAATCCTCAAATAGAAAAGAAGTTGTTATGTTTATCATACAGTTCTGAAACTCCCTGTCTCCCCTGTTGCTACAAAATCTCAGGATTTGCAAAAGAGAAACTTGGAAATACTCAGACTAAGGTAGCAAAAAAAAAACCTGCCATATTAGATCATAGAATCATAGAATCATAGAATCATAGAATGGTAAGGTTGGAAGGGACCTCAAGGATCATCTAGTTCAAACCCCCTGCCATAGGCAGGGACACCTCCCACTAGTACAGGTTACTCAAGGCCTCATCCAATCTGGCCTTGAACACATCCAGGGAGGGAGCATCCACAACCTCCCTGGGCAACCTGTTCCAGTGCCTCACCACCCTCACTGGAAAGAACTTCCTCCTAACATCCAGTCTAAATCTCCCCTCTGCCAGTTTAAACCCATTGCCCCTTGTCCTGTCATTGCAGGACCTTGTAAATAATCCCTCCCCAGCCTTTCTGTAGGCCCCCTTTAGATACTGGAAGGCTACTATCAGGTCCCCTCAAAGTCTTCTCTTCTCCAGGCTGAAGAGCCCCAACTCTCTCAGCCTGTCCTCATAGGAGAGCTGCTCCAGCCCTCTGATCATCTTTGTGGCCCTCCTCTGGACCCGCTCTAACACTTCCATGTCCTTCCTGTGCTGAGGGTTCCAGAACTGCACACAGTATATATATAATATAATGTAAAGGAAGGATTTTAGGACACTGTTTCTCATATCTTTCTCTTGCTACTGTCTTTAGGTGGCCATAGAAGAATCCCACAGCTTCTATAGTCTTACATAATATATCAACATTTCCTGTTAAAAAAATTATAAAATCTGTTGTTTCTGTTAGAACATTGTTAATAATAAGATCTAATTTGGGACTTCAACTGTAAATGCACCAGACCCACAGTCTGATCCAGGTAAAACTGAACTAATGTAATTGAAATGAGACCATTTTTTCTCTCCAACAAACCTGAAAGATCTGTTCATGTAGCCTTTGAAAGTTTTGGAGCTCACTTTCACATTACACACATTCAGCATTACAGTGTTTGAAAATGGAAATTTCTTAAAATGCTATTTCACAAAGTAAATAACAAAGGTGATCTCTATCCTAGCCTAACATAATAACCATGGTCACATGTTTATTGTTCTGTCTGAAGGTATCAGTGTATTCAGTTCATGATCTATATTTCTGCACATAAATTCTTGGTTTGAAAAAGGCATTTATGACTGTCCCAGATGCCCTAGATTACACATGCTACCACAGCCACTGTGATGAGCATCAAGTCTGCAGTTCTTTCTGAATGTGTGAAATGATGAGCGGGTCCAGAGGAGGGCCACAAAGATGATCAGAGGGCTGGAGCAGCTCTCCTATGAGGACAGGCTGAGAGAGTTGGGGCTCTTCAGCCTGGAGAAGAGGAGGCTTTGAGGGGACCTGATAGTAGCCTTCCAGTATCTGAAGGGGGCCTGCAGGAAGGCTGGGGAAGGATTATTTACAAGGTCCTGCAACAACAGGACAAGGGGCAATGGGCTTAAACTGGCAGAGGGGAGATTTAGACTGGATGTTAGGAAGAAGTTCTTTCCAGTGAGGGTGGTGAGGCACTGGAACAGGTTGCCCAGGGAGGTTGTGGATGCTCCCTCCCTGGAGGTGTTCAAGGTCAGATTGGATGAGGCCTTGAGTAACCTGTACTAGTGGGAGGTTTGAACTAGATGATCCTTGAGGTCCCTTCCAACCTTACCATTCTATGATTCTATGATTTACCGATAAATTAGGGATAATGCATTGCCTTTTTTTTTTTTTTTTAATCCAAGTAAGAGCAATACCTTCAATTTCTCTGTCAAAAGGCATACTTTGTGTAATATTCAAAATATAAATAAGAATCTTTCCAAAAACTGTAGATATGTTCACTATCTCATTTCAAAGTCTGTTAGGACTGTGAATCTGCTCAGAGGAAACAAAGTAAATATAAAAATTTCACTTTAAATTGCACTGCATACTGTGGCAAAATTCAGTGCATGAAACAGTGTCCTAAAATCCTTCCTTTACATTATATTATATATATATATAAATATATAGTTCACTACTTAAAAGGGAGAAATTCTGTCCAAAGTACATTTTGGAGAAACATTTCCAGGATATAAATAAGGAATAATTAATAGAAACTTGTTCATGTCATTGTAATACTGTTCTCCTTTTCTTCAGTTACTGTCATGATGAAAAAGGTGTTTATTCCTGTCCTCTGTAAGATTTAATTTAAAAATACATTTAATTTGGTTTTTACTCTCTCTGTACTGCTATCCAAATGAGGATAATTTTTCTATTCCAGAGCAATGATGTCTGAGTTGTTACGTTTTGTCACTATGAAATTCTGAATAACAAATCTGTTTTCTCTAATTCCGTCCATCCTTCCGTCCGTTCTTCCTTCACTATTTGTCTTCATTCTTTATTTGTTCTGCATTCTGTAACCTGTGTGCACTTAACAGTCAGATTGGCATTGAGGAATAGCATGTATTTAGGCAAGGAAATTAACAACCAGTGGCATTTTTGTTTACTGTAGCTTGCAACTTTTTATTTTTTTTTTCTTCTCTTTCTCTGTTGTGCAGCAAAACATGTTCAACAATGGTTGTAAAGATCTTAGTGGTACTATGCAGAAGCATAGAATTGTTTCAGTTGGAAAAGACCCCTAGGATCATCAAGTCCAACCATCAACCTAAGACCAGCATGGCCATTAAATCATGTCACAAAATGCCATGTCCACACATTTCTTGAACACATCCAGAGACAATGACTCCACCACTTTCCTAGGCAACCTATTGAAATGTCCAATATCACTGTAACACAGTGGCATACGAGAGACTGAGAAAAGGAATATGTATCACGTTTCATTATCTACATGTTTTCTGCTTGTGATGTGCTTTAAGCCTGGTTGTAGGCTTCTGTGCTGGTTTGAGGCTAATTGGAATATTTTAATAGAGAAAATTACACTGTAGGCTGTGAAAGGAAAACATCGTGATGTGTATTTTACTCATAGGCTTGCTGAGATTGTTTTGGGAAAAGAAACCAAAACATAGATAAGGCATTCGCAGTCTCTGTCTCTCCGGGAGAACAGCGCCTCGGGCGGTCTAGCTTCTAGCTCCTCTTTGCAGATTGATTTTCACTAACCACTTTTCTTCTAACCCCCCTGGCCGATCCTCCTAATTCACCTTGAGCATAAGGCAAACCTTGGGGTAAGGTACAGGGGTGGAGAGAAGGTGGAAGGGTGGTTGGGAGCCCCTCCTGGGGTCTCTGATTTGTGGGAGGGGTGTTGTGTTTCTGTATTACCTTTAACTTGTATATTTCTGTAACTATTCCTGTATATAGTGTATATCTCTGCTTGTACATTGTGCTGAGCTGTAAATAGAGCTTCAGTCCTTAACTTCCAGCCGGCTGAGTTCTAGTCTGGGTCATTTTACAAAGTGTGGGGGGCAGGGAACTCCCAAACCATCATAGCTTGTCTTCAACAGGGTTAAGAAGAACCTATCTTGAGACAAAACCATTTTGGGCTGGGCTGTAACATGCTTGGCCTTAATCCCCCAGTTGCTTAGATTGCTAGAAGCACTCTGTGTATACCTGAACTTTTCCTGGTGACAGAAGTTGAGACTGATATGGTGTCAATGGGTGCTTAAAGAGTATGAAAGTGAATTAAGCTAGTACTGCAGAACAAATACAGATCCCATCCTCAGCTAACAAAAAGATGTATCCTAGGTGTCCTCAAATATTGTGGCTAAACTGTTAACTACTGCACATGCTAACACTCAACAGAATCCGTATTATGTGAGTAACGTTATACAAGAGCTCTCTTCTGGTTTGGGGCTAATTGGAATATTTTGATGAGAGAAATTAGATCATTGGCTGTGAAATGAAAATAAGAATGAAGCCTATATCATTCACTGGATTGCTGAGAGTGATAAGAAGTCAAAATATGAACAAAGTCCTCTCACTTTGTCTTGGGACATTGCCCTGCTCCCTTTCCTGCCTGGTCTGTTGTTTGATCTAATCACTTCCTTCTAACCCTTGTTGGCTCTGATCTTGGCAATTAACTCGTGAGCTTTAGGGAGCTTATTTGTTTATCTGTCTGAGATAATGCAGTGGGAAGGAAGAGGGGGGGTTGGTTGTGAGCCCTTCTTGGCAGTTTCTTTGTCCAGGAGGGAGTTTGAATTTCTGTATTACTTCTAACTTGTTAATAATTGTAAATGTTTGTAAATATTGTGTATATATGCTTGTAAATTTGTGCTATGCTGTAAATATAGCTTCATCTTACTTCCAAGCCATCCAAGTTAGTCTGGTGAATTCTAAGCGGAGGGGAGGAAAGTTCCCAATCCTTGACAAGCTCCATATTTTTGCCCTGGTTCCCCAGGCACTTTGAGTTCCAGCTGGTATGTGACAACCAGCACTGAAGAAGTGCAATCTGCTCTTTGAAAACAGGCTTAAAAGACTTGATGTAGCACACCTTTCTGAGGTGATTCCCTGATGTGTGCTCTACATGGACAAAGCATCTCAGAACATCTCATCTGCCTAGCACAACTGAATACCTGAACACAACACTCTAGAGGAAAGCACTTTAGCCTGCAGCATTTAAAACGAGTTAAGACTCTAGATCACATAAAAGCAGAAAGGCATACAGTCATTTGCATAGCTAGACAGCTGGCATTTCACAGAGAGAGCTCTCCTGCACCTACAAATCAGGGATAAAGACCTTCAAGTGTCTGTAATAGTAAAAAAAGATATTAGGCTGTTTGATCTCATGTAAAGAATGAATGTATCAATATTGCAGTAGCTATTTGATAAATTCTACTTGACATGGCAGAATGTCTGACCTCTATTCTCCTGTGCTAGTATGAATGTCTTTTGATTGTAACTAATTTGTAACTAGTACATATATTTTTTTTCACCTGTTGACACAAAACCATTGTTATTTCCAAACACATATGGAAAAGGCTGTGATACCGTGTTTGCTTCCTCAATAGATACAGCTTCAAGAATGAGATTTTAAAAAATGTTTATTGATAATCTGACAACATAAGTAGACAATGCTAAAAATATTTGTATTTTCTGAGTAGAATCTAAACAAATGCGTACATTATAAAACGCAAAACTAATTTTGTGTTTACTCATTCAAAATGATGCTATATGCAGGCATTTCTTCTGTGGTGGATTGGCAGTATTTTCTCCTTTTCTTATTGGTGAATACATTACTGATTTGGTAGTATTATACTTATTTAGTCATAGCTAGTTTGATGTGACTTGACTACACGTTTGCATGTGTTCTAATGCCTTGCAGCTGGACTATGTAATATGATGTTGCAAGGGTGCTAGTATTGAATTACTTATGATTGTCTGAAACAATACATCTTTGTTAGAAAATGATGGATTTCTGGTTCTACCTACCTCATGCTGCATATCTAACTCAAAGCCATCACTACAGACTTTCTATATGCTTTTAGGCATTACCAATTTTATATTGGTAGTTCTAGTATTAGTGATATCTGCCTATGCCATACTCATTACCTCTGAGTTACACCCATTATTTCTGAGCTAGCTAATACATGTATATGCCCCCACAAGTCAGTTGAACACAGATCTCTACCTGGCCTCGTCACTTGATTGACTTTTTACCCATCTACTCATGTGACATTTGCAGCATAATGGGTTCAAGAATCATGTGACCATGCAGGATGTAAGCTTGGACTACATAAGTTGTCTTTGCTTAGAAATGTCTAAGCATCCTCCTGGAGAAGCTGGGACACGTGCACCCTTTGCTGGGTTAGAAACTGGCTGGTTGATCAGGCACAGAGAGTGATTGTGAATGCATCCAGTTGGTGTTTATGACCAGGAGTGTCCCTAGAATATGGGACCCAGTTCTATTCAACATCTTTATTGATACCCTGGATGAGGGGATCGAGTCTACCATTAGAAAATTTGTGGGTGACACCAAGTTGGGAGGGTAGTGTTGATCTGGTGGAAGATGGGAAGACACACTTCAGAGAGACCTGGACGCTCTGGATCAATGGGCTGGGACCAACAGTGTGAGGCTTGACAAGACCAAGTGCAGAATTTACCCTTTGGCCACAACAGACCCATGCAGTGCTACCAAATGGGGGATGAGTGGCTGGAGAGTGGTCTGGCAGAGAGAGACCTGGGAGTGCTGAGTGAGTGACAGCTGAAGGTGAGCCAGCATTGTGCCCAGGTGGCACAGAAGGCCAATGGCATCGTGGCCTGTATGAACAATAGTGTGGCCAGCAGGACTAGAGATCTGCTCCTGTACTCATCCCTGGTGAGACCTCACCGTGAGCACTGTGTGCAGCTCTGGGCCCCTCACTTCAAGAAGGATTTGAGGTGCTGGAGTGGGTCCAGAGGAGAGCGATGAGAGTGGGGAGGCAGCTGGAGGGGAAGTTTTATGAGGAGAGGCTGAGGGAACTGGGGGCATTCAGCCTGGAGAAGAGGAGCCTCAGAGGGGACCTTGTCACACTCTACGACTACCTGAAGAGAGACTGTAGTAAGATGGGTATTAGACTCTTCTCCCAGGCAACATGTGACAGGATGAAAGGCTAATTAGACACTGGAATGGACTGCCCAGGGAGGTGATGGAGTTGCTATCCCTGGAGGTGTTAAAGGAAAGATTGGGTGTGGCACTTAGTGACACAGTCTAGTCAGTGTGGTGGTATTAGGTCATAGCCCTCAATATTCTGTAATTCTGTGATTCTGTAAGCATCACAAGGCAAATATACTTCTGAATGGTATTTTATTTCATCCCTTAGAGCATTACAGTGGTGCTATGGCTTCAAGGTTTTCTAAACATTGCCTGATACTTCAACTATAAATAACAAAGACCAGAATTGCATGCAGTATTTTCGTGTGTTTGTTGCATTATCAGTTTCACCCAAAGTTTGTGATGAAAGAGATGACTTCAGTCTTCCTACTTGTTACATATACCTTTTATCAATTGTAATTTCTAAGTACTGCACTCAGTTTACAAAGGTTCTATAACATTTGTGATCACTGCTAGCAGTTTCCAATGGATAACTGTTCCCCCCAAAGTATAATTTTACATTTGGCTATCTTTATAAAGGTGAAAGAGTCATTAGAGTAGACTGTATAAAGCATAGGAATTCTGTCAGTTTCTTTATTTAGACTATGTTAATTCACTGAGATTTTGAAAGGTTAGTTGTAGACCTTTCAGTTCAGTGTATGGCTGAACCCCTGGGAAGAGAGTATGTTTTATTGGTCTCTCTGATGCAGGATTTCTTTTGGCTGTGCTTTGCCGTTACTTATCTTTTCAATAAGACTCGCACGATCTGAAATCATCACGAGACATCATTCTGATGTCTGTATAACTGACACAACCTCTGCACATTATCAGATACAATGTTAATAATACTCTACTACAAATGGCAGGATATTGTGTAAACTGTCCACTAACAGTTTTGCAAACTGTTTCAGCATATTTATTGATATTTGCAGTAATTGTTAATCCAAGTAAAATGTAAACATAGTGATGTATTAAAAAAATCTTTAGTGTCTTGTATGTTTTCAGCTACCAATTTTTGATTTTGTCATATAGTAAAATTGATTGTGTTTGACAAGATCCATTAAAAAAGACGATAATCTTTCAGCTAGTTAATAATTTTATCCTTTATGAAGGATAGTACACACATGAAAATATGAGTGTGGTTCTTTAGTTATCTGAATATCTGGCAGTAAAAATCTTATTTTTAAAAAGACAACTTTAAATTAATCTTTGATGTTATGACAGTTTTTTATACTCTACTTCACACAATTTACCAAATATAGCATTTTATCATTTTCTCTTCAGTTAATTTGTCACTGATACTTTCTGTTTTACGTCTGAAGCTGTCTATCTCATTTCACTTTACTTACTATTACACAACAAAAATAAAAAATCTGTTTGCTTTGATGGTAGTTGTGAATATTTCTATGTGAACGTTCATAGAAGTAATTTAAAGATGAGAAAAGTCACAGTAACCAAACCCCCCAGCTTTGCATATTGAAAGAAATTGTAGTAGTCAAAAATCAAACTGAATTAGCATTAATGAGAGCAATTTTAAAAAATCAGACAAAAAATGGCTAAGCTGAAACCACATGCCACAAATCAGAGAGACCGAGGAGCAAAAATCAATGCACCTAAAATGATACGTTAAAAATTGCCCCAGAATATGCTTTCAATAAAATACTGAGCAGCTGAGTTTTTTACTCTGTTGCTTTTTTATGAAGTCTTAAAAGGGTCTTCATGAGTAAATCTACAAGCAACCCCAGTCCTTTCAATCTCCACTCACTAAACCATCTCAATAGTTTGAACTTCAGCATCAAACGTTATCAAAACATCATAGTATTCTGCTGTCTTCACTGGCTTTGACAAAATCTTGGACATAACCTACAGTATAAAAAATGCCTGAATAATGTTACAAATAATGTGCTTTCTTTCTCTGCATTATTGTTTTCTTCTTCTCTTTGTCTTTTTTACCTTTGATAAAGACAGCCGGTTTAGTGAAGACTGTCACAGTGATGCTGAAAAAGCAGCTAAAAAGAGGTCTCTTAAATAGCCTGAAGTTTCTACAAGTTTGGAGGGTCTTAAAGGAGCAGCTTGGGCTTCCTGTTGTGCTTGTTCTTTTCTTCAGCCTTTTGTGCAATTCATCTTGTTATGTCTTGGTGAAGGAAGATCTAACTTGAACAAGGACAGCAGTAAAAACAGCTTTTGACCTTCTTTGGTAAAGCTGATTCTGCCTCAGGGCAGGAACTAGATGACCTTTCCAGACCTATATTGTAAGATTTTCTACTACAAAATTTTCACTTTTTCACAAAAAGAGAAGTTATTACCATCTTTATTACTATCTAAAAGACTGCCAAATAAGAAGCTCTCTTTAGGAAAAAAAAACCTCTTAACAGTTAAGGTAAACTTAAATAAGCAATATTGCAAAGTTAAAGCCTTACCAAATGCTGAGCATTTAATAAAGTAATACTTTAATTGATGTGTAAGAAAATTATACAGGTTTTAATGTTGACTGTAAATAGTAAATAAAATCAATATATTACTACCTGAAACACAAAGCCAGTCTGAATTCCTTTGTGTCCTACACTGACTTTGTAAGGACTTGCAAACCTTGTTTTGTGGCTTATGTAAGACAGAAGGTCCTTGTTCCCATCCTAGCAAAGTCTCAGAATAAACAAAACAAGCAGATACTGGTATCACAGGCAACTAATTCATACTGGGGCCTTTTTAAAAATCATTCTGTTTAAAGTTTATCTAGAGGTTAAGATAATAAAATTATTCTGTAAATATGAACCAACCACAAACAAAACCACTAATGTCCCCTGAGCTACTCTGTTCAGAAAACCCTCACCTCAAACTTGTGAAGCAGGCTTATGTGCAAATATTGCTGGGTAAAAAGCATATGCTCATATTTTAGAAATAATATGTGTTTGTCATGTATTATAGGAAATGATCAAAGTAAAATTCCAGCTCTAAACTCTTTGAGAGCAGAGAGTCATAAAAAGCCACAGCAGGCTATACCAGTATTGCTGATTCAGTGGTTTTTGCTTTTCTAAATTTTTGCAATGTTTACCTTCCATTTGATAAAAATGTTGCCTTATAACCAGATTATTCTTTCTGACCGAGAAGTCTGTACCAATTGTGTTCTTTCCATCCATGCTAAGTGGCTGCGCAAACTGATTAGGTGCTACACTTCAGAAAATAATAGTAATAATCCTCCAGCCCTAGATATTTAATCCAGCTCTATAGCATTTAAAAACTTTTTTATATGTCCTCACTTTTTCTAAACAAATCAATGTGCACAGAATAAAGAGCCCTGGTCTGCAGTGAAGAGCTAAATCAATACAAAGATACTACCCCAGTAAATTATAGCTGCATTCACACTTAGGTTACTTCTTAGCATTCCAAACTTATAAGCTTGGATTTAGTTGCATTGTGTATACTGAAAGGAGATAAATCCGTTATTTTCTTGAATTGAAATTGTTATTATTTTTGTTAAAGTAGATCTGTTAATTTCCTGAAATTTCTTCATAAATTAATTTTATATCTGGAACTTATTTTAAGCCAGATTTAAATCACAGAATCATAGAATCATAGAATGGTAAGGTTGGAAGGGACCTCAAGGATCATCTAGTTCCAACCCCCTGACATAGGCAGGGACACCTCCCACTAGTACAGGTTACTCAAGGCCTCATCCAATCTGGCCTTGAAATCCTGTGTATAATATCTACTTCCTAAACATGAATTCTTCTGGCTGAAAATAATAAAATTCACTTAAATTTTCATTCTCAGGTCATAAAGAGAAATACAAATTTTCAGTATTTTTACACAAACTCACTGAAGTCGATACGTAAGCATTTGGAACACATATTCATGACACAAGGAATATAATTTGGTTTGACTTTTAATAAAATTGATTAACTTTACATTTCTTACTGATTAGTCTGCACAATACCTGCAAGAAGACTCTCCACAGTGGGAGGACAAAGGATAGTGGGCACAGCTGAAGTAAAAGAGGTTAAAATTAAATATAAGTAATAACCTATTCACCAAGACAACAACTAGATAGTGTAGGAGGTTGCCCAGAGTACATCCTTGGAAGTTTCAAAGACCCTCCTGGATAAATACCTAAGCAACTTGCTTTGAGAAAGAGGCTCGATCAAAGCCTTCCTAAGGTCTCTTCTAACTTGAATTATCCTCTGGTTCAGTGATTTAATAGTTCCCACTTAATTTTTGTGACTAGTTCTGCTGGGAGGAAAAAAAAAATCTTTTTATATATTTTGGAGAATTTCTTGTTGGAGCTCTGCAGTGACTGTGGTCACTTGGGATTTTAATCTATCAAAAGTTAGGATAAAAATGCTCTAGTGCATGCAATAAATGTATTATGAGCGTTTTTTATCTAGTTGTGAGAAAAATAAAAGACTATTCTGACAACATTCCTTTCACCAGAAGTGATTTAGAAATGTTTGTTTTAAAATGTTTATTTAAAGAAAAAAATTTAATGACATTGATTAAAACAAGGAGAGAAAGAAACTTGTTAGGTGGGATGCTATGCCCAACGTTACTCAACAAGCTGGAGAAAAATCAGTACAGATACCTCTCAGGCACTAGCATTGGGACTGATCACATGGACTACACTTGTTCATGACATTGAGATAGAAACTGTGTATATGCTTGAAAAAGTGCTGAGACTGCATCAAGAGGCTTTGATTGTCTGAAGAAGAGAAATCACACAAATGGAATGCAATTTAATACCGCAAAGTCAGAAGTATATTTTCAAGAGTACATAATAAAAATAATTAAAAAAAAACAAAAAAAAAACAACCCCAAAACCTTATACAAAAGGCAGTTTGGAAATCTCATGTGTTGAAATGGGTTAAAATATCTGGGTATATTTGTGGGAATTGAGTATGAACTCCCAAAGAGATCCAACTATGCAACAAGGCTACTGCTATTATAGAATGCATCGAGTGTCGCACTCTTCTAGGAGAAAGGAGAATGTAAATACCACTGCACAAGGCATCAGCAAAGCCTCATCTGGAATATTATGTACATCTCTAATTGCTTTTCTCAGGAATGATTAATTTAAATTAGATAAGATTTAGAGAAGAGATATGATTAAAGGAATGGAATATTTACCTTACAAAGAAAAGATTAAGGAGAGCTCTGTTTGTCTAGCCTAACTGGGGAAGGTTAAGAGAGGATATAATGACTTCTTATAACTACACCGAGAGGGGATATATCAAGGCAAGAAAGATCCTTTAATTTTGAAATAATATTAGTACATGATAAATGGCTATGAGTAAGTTTAGACTGGATGTTATATAACGTTTCAGATCATCTATGAGTGAACTTCTGAAGTAATCATCTGAATGTCTTTGCAAGGCGAAGAATCAAAAGTACTTCAAAGTGCTCTTTGATAATCCTATAGTGAAATTTGCCAAAAAAGCTCCCAGAGATAGGATATTTTCTGGAATTGTGTTTCACTGCCTCTGTGCAGTATGGAAAGGTAGTGGAATGTGTTTGGTGGTTGCTTTATTGCTATTATGGAAGGGTTTTTTTCCCATATCATGTGTGGTTTATTGCATTACATAGAGTTCACTGCCTGAATAAGTCTCCTGTGACACTCTGGATTAAATTGATTATCCAATCATTCTGCCTGGAGTCAGAATATGACATTTTCCAAGTCTGGACAGTCAAAGACTAGTAAGAGTTGCTTTGTTCATGCCTGATTGTTAGATAAGATATTGACATTAAAATGTTATTAATTTTATTTCATAAATACTTGAATAGACCTAGATCACTCTTAATAATTTTCCTTTGTAGGGTTTCATGGTCCTGTGGTGTATATTTTAAATTTATGTAAGATATTGAGGCCTCCTCAGGGTTTTCCTGGGTAGTGTAGTTGTTTTGTGGACCTTTTTACACTCAAAATCTAATGTGTAGCCATTTTACCTAATTGTAAATATCTGTAGCTCTCAGCAACTCAGTCTCAACTGTCTTATAGTCAGTCTATAGGAGCAGGGCCTTTCAGTGTTTAACATTATTTAATTTATCTACATACCCATCTTTTAGCAAATGTGAGCAAAAAGTTTCCTCCTTTATTATTTTAAGAGTCAAAATTCAGAAGACATGGTTGAACAATCCAGGAAGTCCTCTCCATGCCTATTGTGTTTCATTCCTAAGTGATGGAACATTTAACTTGGTCTTTGTTTCAGAAGAGTAGAAAGAACTTGAGTATATAAGAGATTATAAAAGTGGAAAATATTGGACAAATCTCTGGAGAGAAGAAGGAGAAAAGCAGAGCACTTGGAATACCTGTAGCACTCTTTTGTACTGTGTACTACTCTTCTTTGCAATTTCATACTATCAGTAAACATAATGACATAGACCTTTACTTCTTCCACTGTCCTTTTAAATTGGTTGTACACTTTAAGAGTGAAAAAGCTGGAAAAGAAAGGAGAGGTGCCTGGAATGCTGGAAAGAAAAACTTTTCAGATTGGATTGTATAATTGACTTTACTATCTTTCCCCATCTAATAACTTTTCTACCTGTTCAGGAATTTTGGCCAAGTCATAAAAGGTTCCAAAATTTGAATTATATGAAAACTAGGATCTGGGACACAAGATAAAGATCCAAATCAGTGTATCTAGTTAGAAAAAGTAACTCAAACTCTTATCTACTTCACAAGACATCCTCCAGCTGGCAATGTACTTTTCTTATTAATCTATTTCTCAATGTGATTTTAATATGCATTGCTTATTGTATTGCTATGTGCTGGGTCTGGTTAAATGAAGTTAGGAAGTTAAACTTCTTCATCTTGGCTTGTATGGTGCTGTGTTGGCTAAACCAGTGTTGATAAAATTCCAGTATGTTGGCAACTTCTGAACAGTTCTTGCTTAGTATCAACACATTCTTTTCTCTCTCACCCGTCACCTCCCAAAGTGAAGTGGAGGTGGCCAAGAGATTGCAAATGAACATAGCTGAGGCATCTGAACCAAACTGGCAAAAAGGGATATTCAATATCATGTGTCACATTCAGTAGTGAAATGCTCAGGGAGTGGAGGGCTAAGTAGGGACATTCGTGGTTGTGGAGTTACCAAGTAAGTTCTATACAGTTGAAGACCTCACTTTACAGTGGCTGAACATTTGCCTTATGATGGGCAGTAGTGAATGAGTTTGTCCTTCTGTTTTGCTTGTGAGCACAACTTTTACTTCTACTATGAAATTATCATTACCTCAAGTTTCACATTCCTTCTGTTTTTCTCGCCATCCATGGGGAGCAGAAAAGGAAGGTGAGTGAAAAGGAAGGTGGGTGTTTGATGTGCTTGCTGAAATCAAACCATCATATCCTGTAAATAAATGCATTCAGCTTTATATCGACCCGATGAAAGGTTATGTGAACTGGAGACATGGGGTGAAGAGCAAACTGCCAGGATGAGAGTGGTGAGAGGACTGAGAGAGAGACTATCAATTCTCTGTCAATAAACAGAACTGTCTCAGCTATTAAACTGTTAGTACTTTTAAGCTTCCTAGTGGAAATAGTTGTAGCTAGCAATTTCAGTCGCATAGGACAAGCTTAAGATAAGAGAAAACCAAATCCTAATTTCGATTACACATGCTCCAAAGTTTTTATATTAATCAAAACTGTAATAGATTCAATCATTGAGATGTAGAAAAAGATATTTGCTTTCCAGTCCATTTAACAAATATTTACATTTAAAAAAAAAAGTTGATAAAATACTTCTAAACAATGCAAACATTTTCATTAATCATATTTACTTCCATCTTTCCATACTACTGGAAAAAGAAAGTAGTTTTGTAAAAAAAATGCACACCACAAATATTTATTCTCCCTATGTCCTCTGAAGCCAAAGCAAAAATGATATTTTGAAACTTTGATGAAAGAACTCAAGTACAAATTGATGCATTTTGTTTCAAACCAAATAGATTCTTAAAGAAATGAATCAGTACTGCAAAAGATCCTTACTATTACAGTATATCCTTCAGGCAAGGGACAACATTACCGTAAGTATGGATTTATAAAGTATTTCTTAGAGAAATTAACAATTTCATTCAGAGATGGTAAGATACAACCACATACGAAAATTGAAACTGTAGGATCAAAATAGCAGTCATTGAAATGTGTCATAGAATCATGAAATGCTTTGTGTTGGAAGTGTCATCTAGAGATCACCTGGTCCAGCCGTGTTGCAGTAAGCAGGGACATCCCCAATTAGATCAGGTTTCTCAGAGACCCGTCTAGCTGAGCCTGAATGTCTCCAGGGATAGGGCTTCCACCAAGTCCCTGGGAAATCCATTCTGGTGTTCTGCCACCCTTACAGTAAAGAACTTCTTCTTAATGTCCAATCTAAATCTACCTTTCTCTAGACTACATGTGTTTGTGGAAAAATCCCTCCTCAGCTTTCCTGTAGGCCCTCTTCAGGTACTGGAGGGTCACTATAAGGTCTCCTTAGAGTCTTCTCCTTTCCAGACTGAACAATCCCAACTCTCTCAGCTTGTCTTCACAGTATCACCAGGGTTGGAAGAGACCTCAAAGATCATCAAGTCCAACCCATCACCACAGACCTCAAGACTAGACCATGGCACCAAGTGCCACGTCCCAACCCACCTTGAACACCTCCAGGGACGGTGACTCCATCACCTCTCTGGGCAGCCCATTCCAGTAGCCCATTCCTCTCTTCATAGGAGACATCTTGTTAGTCAGTGTAATTTCACAGTACTCTACAGTGTGTGTGGAGGAATTGAACCTTATTTGTCACTGTCTCATCTCTGTATATTAATCAAGCCATTTATACCGTTTTAAATAACTTGAACTCCGTGAACTATAATTTGGTTTGCAACTAATTCATTCATCTGTATAAATACAAAATAATGCAATTCAATAGAACTCCAGTGAATGTTTGTGATTATCAGTAACCAAGGATTTATGAACACAAATACATGAAGAATCAAAAGAACACTTTAAAACCATCCATTAATTTTCCACAGTTGCACTTACTTGTACTGCAATCTGGGTATTATTTGGCAGCAACAAGTTATTATGAATTCTTTTTTTAAGCTTCCAATTAAAAGAAAGTGATCCTTTTAATATTCTGCAAATTAAATGTTAGCAAAAGTATAACTCTATTGTTTTTGGTTTCCACTTTGCAGCACACTTTTTCAGACTCCTCACACAGAGCCCTAGAGGAATCCAAATCTGTACTGACCATTATCTTCAACTAAAATGATTTTCAACCTATTCTTTGATCTAACTTCAAGTGAAGGACCAAAGCAAACAGACAATATTTGGAGGAAAATCCATTTAGTTAATTCATGGTGCTTGTTCTTGGTATCTCTTTAAATGCAAGAAAATCTTTGCTTCCTGATGAGGAAAAGAAGGTGTAGAAGAGGTCCTGGGTGGCATCTCAGCAGACTGAGAGCTGAGGTGGTGGGATGTGGAACCAAAGCCCAGAGGGAAGCACAAGGCATCTTCTGGTTTTGGCTTGCTTTGTGTTCTGACTGAAATGACATCTAAAGGAAGGATGAGCTCAGGGAGGAAGGGAGAGTAATGTGTGTATGGTGTATTTACAAATGTTTATCTGCTAGCTCAAAACTGTAATAGATCATGTGATAGAACATGCTGTACTTTCCAGCCTTTGAGTGGCAAACTGTTGGCAACAGAGACGTGGGGGGCTGGGCTGAAGATGTTGGCCTGTGTGATGAAAGGTCATGGCTGCCCTGTGCTATACAGAGCCAGTTCCAGTTGTCCTCAGCTGACCACAGCTGAGCCCTACAACCAGGTTTGAAAGAGTGGAGAAAATGTATATAAGGAAGGGTGAAAAGCTGCATGTCAATGAGGAGTGAGGAAAAAAGGTATGAGAAAGAACCGTGAAAGCAAAAAAGGGAGAAAGGAAGGAGGAAGAGGAGAAGCTCCAGGTACTGGAGCAGGTATCTAAAGGTAGAGGAACTAGGAATGAACACAAGAAGTTGAGGTGGGAAGAAGGTCGGGTGGAAGGTGTCATTTTTTCTCACTACCCGTATCTATTTTTAATCGAGTTAATTTTTCCAAGTGCAAGTCTCTTCTGCCAATAGCAGTAATTGATAAGTGATCTCCCTGTCTTTATCTCAACCCACAAACATTTTCCATCTTGTATTCTTCCCTTGCCCTGTTGAGGACAGGAAATGAGCAAATAGGCAGGTGAGAGTTTTGCCTGTAGGAAAGTTTAAAACCATTAGAATGTGCAAAAAAAAAAAAAATTGTTATATGTGGGATTTGAAAAGAAGAGTTATGAAAAAAATTTAGGCCTGTATATTATTGTTCTGTAGAATTACACTTTTGTTTAGTATTTTAAATCATTATTTGATACAGCAAGGAGATATATTTTCACTGGAGAGACACTCATAGAGACAGTAAAAACTGTTTACTTGGATTTTTGCAACAGATAACACTCACGTGGGAATGAGACTGTCCAAATGGTAACAGGAGTGTCTGCTACATGAATTCTGCAAGAATTTTCAACTGAGTTGGGGGAGGATTCACTTAACTGTAATTTAGTTGGTATAATCCTGCCTATTCATGGTTCTTTGTGACTATTCCAGTACATGCACCATCACTTTCTGTTGATTATATTCAACTATGCAGAAAACAACTCCTAAGTATCTTAAGCATATACAAAAGATTATCTGGTGGGACTGTTTCTACATGGACAATTTCTACAAACTGATTAAAATTATATTACCTATATCCAGTTCAGACAAGTCTTTATGGTCCTCTTTCATGATATTAATTAACATATGTAAATTCACAAATAGTATTTAATAAGAAGAGGAGTTGCCAGGGGAAATTTCTGACTCTACCTGAGGTCCTACTCAGGAATCCCTGTGACAACAATGTAGTTGTACTTTCATCTGACCTGCACTGTTGTCTATCCCCTTAGTGTGACTGCCTAGAAGTTCAGTAAACTCCCTGCAGATCAGTCCATTGCATCATCTATGCAGTGACTAACTGGGGCATTCCTGGAGCTTGCTTAGGATGACTAAGTGCACTGTAAAGATAAACCAAATTCTTATACCCAACTACATCACAATTTTAAGGAGCAAACCTCTGTCACCTTCATCTGTACAAATGGAGTTAAATCTGGCTGGCATCCAGTCACTAGTGGTGTCCTCCAGGGTTCAGTACTAGGACCTGTCCTCTTTAATATATTTATTAACAATCTGGATGAGGGGACTGAGTGCACCCTTACAAAGTTTGCAGATGACATCAAGCTGGGTGACTGTGTTGATCTGCTAGAGGGTAGGGAAGGTTTACAACAGTATCTAGACAGATTCAATCAATGGGACAAGGCTAATTGTATGAAGTTCAACAGGACCAAGTGCCAGGTCCTGCACCTGGGTCACAACAGCCCTATGGTGATCTACAGACTTAGGAATGTGTAGTTGGAAAGCTGTAGCTTTGAGAGGAACTTGGGGGTGTTGGTTGATAGTGGACTGAACATGAATCAGCATAGTGCCCACGTGGCAAGAAAACCAGTGGCATCCTGGCTTGTATTAGAAACGCTGTGGCCAGCAGGACCAAGGAGGTGATCATCCCCCTGTAGTCAGCACTGGTGAGGCCATACCTCAAGTATTGTGTTGAGTTCTGGGCCCCTCACTACAGGAAGGACATTGAGGTGATGGAGAGTGTCCAGAGAAGGGCAGTGAGGCTCATGAAGGGCCTGGAGCACACGTCCTGCAAGTAGCATCTGAGGGAGCTGGTGTTGGTCAGTCTGGAGAAGAGGAGACTAAGGGGAGACCTTATCTCTATCTGCAATTACCTGAATGGAGGCTGGGGTGAGGAGGGGGCAACCTCTTCTCCTTGGTGTCAAAAAACAGAACTAGAGGAAATGGTTGCAAGCTACACTGGGGAAGTTCAGGATGAATAGTAGAAAATACTTCTTCAATGAAAGGGTTACCAAATATTGGAATGGTTTGCCCAGGGCAGTGATGGGGTCGTCATTCCTGGAGATGTTTGAGTGACGTGGATCTGGTACTTAGGGACATGGTTTACTGTTGACCCTTTGGTACTGGGTCAAGGATTGGACTGGATGATCTCTGAGGTCTCTTCCAACCCTCTCTCTCTATGTATATACATATGTGTGCATATCTATCTCTATCTCTGTATCTTAGACATATCTATTAAAAGAATCTTCTGTATGGTTGATGCTCCATCTCTCCTCTTCCAAAATGCTCATTCCTAGAAAATATGCATGAGGTCGATTAAGACTACTCTTTTCTTGTAGTTTCCTGAATGAACTACCAGATTAAAAGACATGAAGATGGAGATAGTTTGAAAAGGAGGAGGCTAAGGGGAGACCTCATTGCTGTCTAAAACTACCTGAAGGGACAAGTTGTGTAGAGGCTGGTGCTGGTCTCTTCTTACACGTAATTGGAGACAGAACAAGGGGGAATGGCCTCAAGCTGAGACTGGGTAGGTTTAGTTTGGACATTAGGCAAAAGTTTTTCATGGAGAGAGTGGTCAGGCACTGGAATGAGCTGCCCAGGTATCTAGCGGAGTCACCAACCCTGAATGTGTTTAAAGGTCGTTTGGATGTGGTACTTAGGGATATGGTTTAAGGTGAATTTTGTAGAGTAGGGTTATAAGTTGCATGTGGTGATCCTGAGGGTCTTTGAGATTGTTGTTCTTTACAATGAGGTGATTCCTGAATGTGAGAAAATGTGTCTTTATTCTCATCAAATGTTGAGGATGATTTTTTTCTGAAAAGTAAGAGTCTTCTTTAAAGTCATTAGCTTATGAAGCTATCTTTGTATTTCATTTTACATATATTTCTGCCTGTTTCTAGTGATGCTTTTCTGTTTGTTGCTTAGGATATTTTTCACGCATTTGAAAAAAAGAGATAAATGTTTTTGCAAATTCATGTTATCATATTAATATGCTCAGAGTATTATTTCTCTGAATATTTTAGAAGATTACTGAAAACCGATCCTCTTATCATTAATAACAAATTTCCTTTTGTGAATCATTAGTAGTTCAGATCTGTCAGTTAATGGAATATAGGTATTTAAATGGATGCAAATAATTTAATTTATTCTTAATAAGCATTTAATTCATTAAAGACCAAACAGCTTGATAATTTTCAGTCTCTAAAAGATATTTTATTTGTTAGCAAGACCCTAAATAAGAGCCATAGGGAAGGTAGTTGTCAAGTCACATAAGTCTTGCTTGGCATTTATATTTAAAGGCGGAAAAAAAAAAGTACATTTATTAAAAGTTGTAGTTTACCTGATATAGAAGAATATACAAAGAACTTTCTGATTTATTTTTGACACTGAAATGATACATTATATGGAAGTTATAGAAAACAAAGATTTTGATGAAAACAAAATGTTTAAATATGATTTCTAATAACTTACACAGACTGGCAGAGTATTTGTGCCACAAGCTACAATGAAGTTAATTGCTTGTGCCCACAGAATGTTTTGGGGTTACAGAAAATGCTTCTGCTTAGAATTTGCTCTCCTATTTCACTGTCTTGATCTTTCCACTTTCCAAGATGCTTACAAGAAATTATTTTTATGTCACTGTCACTGAATCACTTAACTTTTGATTTATCTTCTGCTTCCTTAAGCATGGCTTTGTTGTTGTTGTTTGGTTGGATTTTTTGGGTTTGTTTGTTTGCAGTTTTTTGTTTCGATTTGATTTGTATTGGGGATTTTTGTGGTTTTGTTCACTTTTTTGTTTGGATTCTGGGTTATGGTTTTGTTTTGCTCGTTTTTTTCCACACAGAAGACGCAACACTAAAATCTATTTTTACCCAGAATTAAAGATATCCTGGGACTACTTATGGAAATTGTTCTTCTGAAAAGGTCTGAGACTGGCCGACTTAAAAACATTCTGCAGGGATGTATAAATCAATTTGTGCTACTGCTCATTAACATTAACAGAGGAAGGGTTAACAGCTTAAGATCTGGTTCATACAATTTCAGCAATGTAAATTCATGCCTGTGGATGCATCCTCTCATTGCTCAAAAGGAAGAAGACGATGGAAATTTCCAGTAGCATCTGATCCCTTCCTAACAGTGTAGTAACACCTAAGATGGGACGTGAAGATGCCTGCAGGGATTTTAAGGCTTTAAGGCTGTGAGGTAGATGCTTTTAGAGTTTTGTTTTCATTTTCCTTACTGAGTCCTCCTGGCAACAGGCTAAGTATTTTTTTCCCAATATTATAAAATTAACTTCACACACTACTGAGTATACTCATTTTAAAGGCATGGGTAACTCTCATCTACAGATTCCCAAAGCTCATAACATGAGTCATTCATTACAGGTGGCAGAATCTCATCTTTAAGAAATGATGGTCATTTCTAGAGAGCACTATTATCGATATATATGCAACAAATGTGAATGCTCAGAATCCATTACTGTAAATAAATAATCTCACAAAGCACAGTTGACATCAGTGGGTTTTGTACATAACAGACAGGGAAAGATCTTTACTGTATGTAGAACTTTTGACCTGAGGAGAGCTGTGGCATTTCTTGTCTGATCAGAACAATATTTACAATAATTGTACAATCATGCTCCAGAGAACTTAGGGAGTAGCCACTGCTACAAGATCAATTTCTATTCAACCACTACATTTCCAATAAATGAATACTATAACTTTCATTCAATTTAAACTAAATATTACATTCACCATACTTTACCTCTGTCTGTATTTTCTAATGTGTTTTGTGTGTAAGCTCCCCTTCTATTTATCCTGATTTTAAAATGTATGTAAACAACAGGTAAGGGTATATTTCTTAAAGTAAATAGTTTTTAAGCTCTAAATGCTGGGTTTACAAATGCGTGCTACAAGTATTCCTCCCCACCCCACCCCCACCCCCAGCCTTGGCGGTGATGAGGAATTAATTTAAAATGAGATGAGATATGCAGAGCAAAAATATTCCCAGCTCTGCACAGTATAAAGGAGATGGAAGGAACATGTATTTCTCAATATGCTCAAACACTACTGGGAGGATGAAAGGCAAAGCAGCAGTCATCTGTCTACAGGAACTTCAGTACCATCAGTACCATGAATGTGTGCAGGAAGGGCAGGTCATACATGACCACAAGAACCATGAGAAAGGACAGCAACAAAATATGGAAATGTTAAACTGATACATTCTTTTGGATAGTCCCAGGGAAGTTATTTGCTTTAAAAAGAGGGGAAAGTAGACATTGAAAGCCAGTATCTGCCCTTTTATGGGCTGCTGAATGAAGATCTAGATATAGTTCAGTTCATAGCTGTAGGGCTCCTATGATGAAGATAGCCCAACAGAAGACAAAGGCATTAAGATATATTAATTGGCTAGAAAAACTACACAGTTTTGAGACAACACAGGTAAAGCTTCTTTTTTATGTATCTTCACCTTTGATTATGAAGAAAGATCTCTTAGAGCAAAAAACCCAAACCAAACAAACAAAAAAACCACCCAAACCCAAAAACCTAAAAATCATAGAATTGTAGAATCATAGAATGGTAAGGTTGGAAGCGACCTCAAGTATCATCTAGTTCCAACCCCCTGCCACAGGCAGGGACACCTCCCAAAAAAGAGGATTGAAACACAAACTAAGCACTGCTGCAAGTCATTCTTGAAAACCTCACAATATCCATGGTTTTATTGTCTTGCTTTCTTCATCTTTTGTCTTCAATCC
Organism: Eubucco bourcierii; assembly: GCA_013396675.1. Classification (NCBI taxonomy): domain Eukaryota; kingdom Metazoa; phylum Chordata; class Aves; order Piciformes; family Ramphastidae; genus Eubucco; species Eubucco bourcierii. Next base: position 25,315 of record VWZE01013799.1, on the reverse strand, counting down.
CTCCCCTTCTGGATGATGTTTATATCATCCTGACAATGCTTAGTGCAATGGATTTGCTTAGTGCAATGGACTGAGTGACCTGTTTGGAATGGAGTGCCAGATTACATCTCCACTACTGAATTTCTGCAATAATATGAAGAGTCAACAGAAAGACACAGCTCAGTAGTGGGTAATCTTTTAGAAATGCTAGTACATAGCAAAAATGTTTATGTTTTATATTCTACTGCTTCACAAATCAAAATTTTGTGTTATAGAGGAACACTGAGATTCATACATTAAGCAAATGTATAAGACAAACGTACCTTATCTGTGAAGCCAAGTATTATAGTTTATTGTTAAATTAAAATTTGAATAATCAGTTTTTTAGACTGTTTTGGCTCTCCCTCTGTACTAGTTTGAGGCTAGTTGCAATATTTCAATGAAGAAAATTAGATTATAGGCTGTGAAAGCAATGGTGACGTCTACGTCACTCATAGGCTTGCTGAGATGTTTAAGACTAAGAGCACAAAATATAGATAAGACACTTGGGCTCAGACACTCTCAGGCAGTCTAGCTTCTTGCCTTCTCTCTGCCGAGTAACCTAACTAACCACTTTCCTTCTAACCCCACTGGCCGATCCTCCAAACTCATCTTGCATATGAGCCAAACCCTGGAGTAAGATAGTGGGGTGGGGAGAAGGTGGAAGGGTGGTTGGGAGCCCCTCCTGGGGACTCTGATTTCTGGGAGGGGAGTTGTGTTTCTGTATTCCCTTTAACTTGTATATTTCTGTAAATATTCCTGCATATTGTGTATATATCTGCTTGTACATTGTGCTAAACTGTGAATATAGCTTCATTTC